>CAJHUC010000806.1:0-76631 GCA_905146915.1 Ostreobium quekettii | reverse complement strand
ACTAGGTGCACGTCCTTTAGGCCCCGACGAGATGGTACCACTCTTGCCCTTTTTCACCACTTTTCCCTCCTGCTTCTCTTCCTCCTCCTCCCCACTCTCTGCGGAGGTACCGTCCTCTTTGGATGAGGAATCCTCTTCCCCACTCTCCGACGTTGAGGATTGCTCTTGTCGCTTTGCCTTGCCCGCACCACCAGTTCCCTTTCCTGCGGCGCTTGCGGCTGCGTCGCCGGTGCCCCGCGTATTGCTCCTACCACCACCCGCTCCCTCGTGGCCCGTATCGCTCGTGGCACGCTGCTTCCCCCTGGCCGGGGGGCCACCTTCAACCTTGCCTCTTGTCTTCTTCCCTGTTGCAGCCTTCTTCCCTGTTGCAGCCTTCTTCCCTGTTGCAGCCTTCTTCCCTGTTGCAGCCTTCTTCCCTGTTGCAACCTCGGCGCCACGCTCTTGCCTTGCTACCGTTGCAACGATAGGGGGCAAGGTGGAATCCTACAGAAACAATATTCAATTCAATTGCGACGAGCACACATAATAGCGTCCTGCCAAAACTTCCTGTGGTTTTGTGCGGTCGTTTGCTTCCTGCCATCATCACGGTTTCACGACAATGGGGTAACACCACGCCGATGCGGTACCGCGATCGAGGAACTGATGTCCAACATCCTCCTACATCCATTACTGCAAACAGCATGTTGCGTTGCCGCCAACGTGGATCCGCAACTGTCCCTATGTTGCAGGCGGTGACTGGATCTCGGAGATGCTTGTGCGGTTCCGCGATCGCGGAACCGCACGAGTCTGTTGCAGGCAGGAAAGGGACTGGTGACATGCTTGTGCGGTTCCGCGATCGCGGAACCGCACCAAACTGTTGCAGGCAGGAAAGGGACTGGTGACATGCTTGTGCGGTTCCGCGATCGCTGAACTGCACCAAACTGTAGCAGGCAGGAAAGGGACTGGTGACATGCTTGTGCGGCTCCGCGATCGCGGAAACGTAAGGACAAGGGCAGCACTGCCACCGGCAAGCGATAGTCATCTCACCTCCTGCCGCTCCAGATCCGCCAACACATCCTGGGCAGGGTGTCCATTCAATTCCTCGACCACACGCGGTGAGGGGTCGGACAGTAGCTCCGTTGCACTCTCCAGCAAAGAGTGCGGGATCCGAATACGACCTTTCTTGATGCTCTTTACTGCCTTGAACACATCAACCGTGGAAACCCAGTGTGCCCACTCCGCCGATTTGCCGGGATGCCCATTCAGCTCTGTCACCTGCGTTACGGACAAAGATTGAAGATATGGCATCACCAGCAGGTGCGCCAGTGCAGTCGATGCTCCGCTTGTGGCGCCCGAGCTGCAATCCGCGGCAAAGGCCGCTATGGGTTCGGGTAGCCGGCGTCCACCCCCCACCACTTCCTGTGGGCAACAAGCCAACACTTCGCTTATTCCTGCTGACGACAACAAGGCCACATCAATACCGCTTCTTAGCAGATGTCTAGGAATAGTGTGCGTGGGCTAAACTGTTTACCCTATACAACAGTTGCAACTTTGCATACCCTCTGGTCAGGAATCCCCCTCACGGCGGCGGCCGCTTTTAGTTGCTTGTACTCGTTGGACTTGGGCGAACCGCCGGAACGGATGGCGCCACACAGTAAACCCTCCCGTGCGAAGAATGTCTCCACCCGCCTTTTCGCCCATTCGCATTGTCTAGTGCTGTCGTCTACCCCAACGGCCCTTCGCCCTTCCATAGCAGCCGCTATGAGGGCCGTGCCGGTGCCGTTGCACAAGCTCACCACCGTCCCCCCGTTGGGAGACAACTGCCTTATTAGCAGCCTCGTCTCCTCCAAAGGCTTCTGGGTGGGGTTCACGGCCTTGCCGCCCACCCCCACCACGGCGTCCAACTCGGCACGGCCGTAGCGGGAGTGAGCAGCAGGCGATGGGAAGCTGTAAACGAATCTGCCTCCAAGGCGCCCCCCGGCGTCCGCATGGACCGACTCCGCCCCATTCCCGTACTTGCCGACCACCACAAAGTAACGATGGCCAGCCGACGCCGTGCCGGCCTGCAGGTTGGCATTGCCATCACGCCCAAAGACGAATAGCACGTTGCCTTTATGTGGAGAGGGCAAGTGTTTCCCTGCAGCCTCCAAAACTCGCATCCACTCGCCGACGTCTTGATGCATGCTGTACACTGCGATATTGAAGTGGCCTGGGTTGAAGGGCAACGCCGACATAGCCTGGAATGGGAAACTGTCTGGTAGCCACTTTTGGCCCGGCCCGTCCCAGGACTCCTCCCCATGCTTGGAGAGCCCAAAGGGGGGGTCGACTAGTACCAGCTCCACAAGGGACGAGCCAAGTATGTGCCTCACGTTCTCGTACGTTTCTGGTGTCTTGGCGTCCCCAGCCACAATCGACAGCCCAACGTTCCGGCCCTCCTCCCTGCCGCCAGCCCAAGCCACCTTTCGGCTCCGGAAGTCCAGCCCCGACCGATGGGCGAGGAACTGGGAGATGGCCTGGGGGCCCACGGACAACTGGCCAGGAGCAATGTCCACAGGCCGCACGTCGTTTAGATCAGGAGCGGGAGATTTCTGCTTTACAATGTCCTCCCACTTGGGAGGGGTCGCTGGGTGGGCAGGCAGACCCTTGGCGGCAGCCTCGTCCACAGCCTTTGCCAGCTCCTCGCGTTGGCCGGGGGATATTCCGGACCGATGTCCAAAGGCGACTTGGGCAGTCTTGGTGCTCCCAGCAATGCCATCCATTTCCTCTTTTTCGATCTGACGGACAGAAAGCAAAACAGCAATTGAAGCAAAGAACTGCAACACGGTTGCAAATTGACAGACGCACTCCGAGGAGGCGCAGGGGTTCTCGCACGGCGCAAGCTAATATTATTCGGCAGCACTCCCTAATGTGGTTTTGTGAATAGCAACAACACCACAAAATGCGGGTAGGAGGCATTCCAATATGTGGTTACGTGTTCGGGCAACTTGAGGTAGCAGCCCGAGTGTACGTCTCATTTCCTTTGCGGCGGCGGCTGCAGGACACCTGGGCCAGTGCTAAACACAAGCAAAAAACCCAACTGCACACTTGCAGGCGGTTGCGCGATCGAGGAACCGCAGTTGGGTGCTTCCCGTCTAGAT
The DNA here is from genome assembly GCA_905146915.1 of Ostreobium quekettii. Lineage (NCBI taxonomy): Eukaryota > Viridiplantae > Chlorophyta > Ulvophyceae > Bryopsidales > Ostreobiaceae > Ostreobium > Ostreobium quekettii. The sequence goes on along the minus strand of CAJHUC010000806.1, from coordinate 73,515 downwards.
TGCCAGCCGGCAAGCCCCCCTTCACCTCTGCCACCCAAGTAAGTACTCACCTGCCCTGCCTGGAGCAACGACCGAGCTTCATACTCGTCCCTTGCACCGCGCATCCAGGCCAGCAACGGCTGGACAACTGCATCCCGTAGGGCCAATGTCAGCTGATCCAGGCCTGGGAACAACTGGACTTGACGTTCCAGCCACCAACGTGCGGCTCTGGCGAAGGGTGCAAGGAACAAGTTCTCCTGAGGAGTGACGAGGTGGAGCCCGTCCCCCTGGCCGCGGAGCAACGCGTTCTCGTCGTGGATCCGAGGCCGAACGGCAAACCGGCCAAAGTGGTGGTACAGAGCATGTGCAACTGGTTGAGCTTCCTCAATCTCACCCGACCTTATGTACAGGTCGTGAGCACGCAGAATAGCCTTGAAAAAGACAGCCTCCAATGTGTCCCGTGTTGCCGTGCTCCTACCGGTTGCTGGCGAACCCCCGGCTCCCGTGTCCACTGCTGCGTCGCGCACCTTGGCTGATGGCATTGCGTCTTCCCGGGAAACAAACGCTGGGAAGATATCCACGTGCTCCTTCAGCCCAGCAGTGAACTCCTTGTACCATCTCTTCTCCTGGTCGGTCCCCATTTTGTAGGCTGCGGTTCTGCGGGTCACTGCATTTTTCGCACACTTCTTGAACGCCATGATGAACGTCCGGGGCTGTGGGCCTGTTGTGGTGATCAAGTGCTTGCGGTCCATGATGCGGTCGAGGTCATCTTTGTCGGCTGTGAAACCCAACTTTTCGTCAAGGATGGACTCCCATCTGGTGACACTCCTGGTTGAGTTACGCACTAGCCACGCAAGCAGATCGCGCCAGGCTAGGAAGCCGTGCCAGCAGGCATGCACGTTCCACAAATCCTTCAGCAGACCAAACCACGCATGCACATTGGGCGCATGCCAGTGGCCTACCAACTTCCCCGCATCAACAAGCCAGTCGAGGCCATTGTCAGACAGCACGTCCCTGATGTTCTCCTGTAGCCACGACTCTGGGATGGTAGCAATTTCGCGGAAAACATATCTTCTCATGGGCTCCTTGCTGCACTTACTGGACAGGCCGGGGGCTTTCCCAGATTCCAGCTTGCGCACCAGTTTGATTACAGCGTTGAAGGCTTCGTCTTCCATGTGCGAGAGGTTGATCTCGGGGAGGAACGCAGCGGTGACGCTCTTTGGCTTTGCTTTGTTGTCCTTTAGGGACTGGAATGCAAGCTCCAGCGACTCCCTATGTGCCTGGTCAATCTGCAGACAACAACAAGCATATGAGCAAAGGCAGCAGGTGGAGGAACTTGGCATTGTTGAAGGGCAACACAGGCTAGAAAAACAAGAAGGGTAGGTGATTGTCCGTTAGAGTGAAATCTTGAAAGGCATAACGGCACATGCTTCTCCCAGAGCTGAATTTAGCCAACAGCAGTGTTGTGCGGTTCCGCGATCGCGGAACCACACTAGCGTCCCCCAGGGCCATAAACCAGCCCGTATCAGTCTCGTGCAATTCCACGATCGCGGAACCGCACATGCTTCTCACAAAGCTGAATTTAGCCAACAACACAAGCATGTGCGGTTCCGCGATCGCGGAATCGCACATGCTTGTCACAGGGCCCTAACCCAGCCCATATCAGTCTCGTGCGTTTCCGCGATCGCGGAACCGCACATTCTTCTCACAGAGCTGAATTTAGCCAACAGCAGTGTTGTGCGGTTCCGCGATCGCGGAAACGCACGAGCGTCCCCCAGGGCCATAAACCAGCCCATATCAGTCATGCGCAGTTCCGCGGTTGCGGAACCGCCAATGCTTCTCACAGAGCTGAATTTAGCCAATAGCAGTGTTGTGCGGTTCCGCGATCGCGGAACCGCCAATGATTCTCACAGAGTTGAATTTAGCCAACAGCAGTGTTGTGCGGTTCCGCGATCGCGGAACCGCACGAGCGTCCCCCAGCGCCATAAACAAGCCCGTATCAGTCTCGTGCGGTTCCGCGATCGCGGAACCGCACATGCTTCTCACAGGGCCCTAACCCATCCCATATCAGTCTCGTGCGGTTCCGCGATCGCGGAACCGCCAATGCTTCTCACAGAGCTGAATTTAGCCAATAGCAGTGTTGTGCGGTTCCGCGATCGCGGAACCGCCAATGCTTCTCACAGAGCTGAATTTAGCCAACAGCAGTGTTGTGCGGTTCCGCGATCGCGGAACAGCACGAGCGTCCCCCAGCGCCATAAACAAGCCGGTATCAGTCTCGTGCGGTTCCGCGATCGCGGAACCGCACATGCTTCTCACAGAGCTGAATTTAGCCAACAGCAGTGTTGTGCGGTTCCGCGATCGCGGAACCGCACATGCTTCTCACAGAGCTGAATTTAGCCAACAGCAGTGTTGTGCGGTTCCGCGATCGCGGAACCGCACATGCTTCTCACAGGGCCCTAACCCATCCCATATCAGTCTCGTGCGGTTCCGCGATCGCGGATCCGCACATTCTTCTCACAGAGCTGAATTTAGCCAACAGCAGTGTTGTACGGTTCCGCGATCGCGCAAAAGCACGAGCGTCCCCTAGGGCCATAAACCAGCCCATATCAGTCATGTGCGGTTCCGCGATCGCGGAACCGCCAATGCTTCTCACAGAGCTGAATTTCGCAAACAGCAGTGTTGTGCGGTTCCGCAATCGCGGAACCGCACGAGCGTCCCCCAGCGCCATAAACAAGCCGGATCAGTCTCGTGCGGTTCCGCGATCGTGGAACCGCCAATGCTTCTCACAGAGCTGAATTTAGCCAATAGCAGTGTTGTGCGGTTCCGCGATCGCGGAACCGCACGAGCGTCCCCCAGGTCCCTTTCTTATTCTGATATTAGCTGCCGCACTTGCAACGAAATTGGATGGTTAGGCAATGGGTGGGTCACTCACCTCTTCAAGCCTCTCCGAGAGCCGTGCTCCCGTCATCGTATTGCGCGCCACCCCCCTCTTCCTCTCGTGGTCCTCTCGAATGCTGACCACCTGCCGTTGGTACTCTTTCCATTCTCCTGCCTTCCTGGCAGAAGTCTGCGCTTCCGGCACCTCGTTGAGCAGGATAATCGCCAGCTGCCTCTGGTACGCCGCGTATTTGTCCTGGTCACCCCCTCTGAAGCGAGGGCACCCTCGATCCACCCATATTGCCCTCAGAAACGGCAACAGCTGGGTGGGTCTCATATACTCTTTATAGTTGGCGTTGAGACTGGACCTCTTCCTAGTGAGGTCGTTCTCCAGTCTACTCAGGAAGGCGAAGTCTTCGTCCTTGAGGGACGACCGGAAGAAGAAGTAGCAGGGTCTAGTGGCTATTCCCACTCTGGATGCGGCCAGAGTAGAGTGATTCCCAACGATCGTGCACGCCCAAAGGTGTCCTTGTAGCTGCGTTTCTCTAGGCGAAAGAACATGGGTTTCCAACGCCCCCCGTTCACCCATTTGTCACGTACTTCCACGGCATTAGACACCTGGGTGGGGGTGAAATCCGCGCCGTCCTCGTACAGGTCTTGAATGACAACCACTGCGGGGGTCATCATGTTGACGTCAAAGGCATCCACCAACTGCTGCACGCGGTCCTCATTGAGAGGCCGCGTTTGCAGCTCTTTGGGCTGCCTGCGGTTGAAGTTGCCGACGGCACCTATGGTTGTATACCCCGCAGCCCTCTTCATGAGCTCGTTATACCATATGGCGTGGAGGTCGGGAACGCCGCTCCGGAAACCAGGTTGGTTGGAGAGCACAAAGTCCACCAACGACGAACCAGCCATTCTGACCTTTGTTGGTTTAGTCGGATCGTTTTTAGGCGGCTGCCACTCTGGTTGCTTGAAGTTGGGGTCGGGCCTGAATATGTATTCCGCCTTGGCAAAGTCATCCTTGGGAGCGTCACCAGCCGCAGCCCCCACCGAGCGCCTCACTTTGGGCACCTTCGCCACTTTATCCCGTGCCCCAAGAGTACCGCCACGAATGCCAGTAAGTGCACTCCTGGCAACAATTGCTGCAGCCTCTGGCCTGGAAGCATACTGTTTTTGCGATGTCCCGGCCACATGTGCCGGGTCATCCGTGCCCTGCCTGGCCCTCTTCAATGGCCTTTCCACCGTCGCAGTTCCTTCCGAAGGCCGCGAGGTGCTTGGCTGTCGCGCCGTTGCCACAGTTGCCTCCACGTTGAGGGGCTCCTCCACTGCCCCTGGCCTTGTCCCACTGGGCCCCACATCGAAGCCGCTGGCGGCGTGCTCTTGTCGGGCCAGCGCAGCACCCCCTTCACGGGCAGCAGCCCCACTCGTCAACTTGGCTCTCTTTCTTGGGGGCTCCTCCGCCAATGCGATCTCCTTCATTTTGGACCCGGATACGGGTGCAGCTACTGTTGTTGCGCCCACCGTAGGCAATGCCTCCCTAGACTGGCCACCGGCTGGAATTGAGGCCAACAGCCCAGATTGTGATGCAGCTTCTGCATCGGGAGATTCAGCTGTCGGCGAGCGAGATGTTGCTTCCATCGGTGACATTGGCCCGCGGCCACGCCGTTTCCCTCCTCGACGGCCTTTTCCCCTCCGTTCCCCCTTGCCCCTCGCAGCCCCAGGGGGTTTGGCAGTAGTTGCTACCACACCACCGTGCTCCTCACCTTCATCCTCGCCCCCCCCAGCAGTGGGGGGCGCTTCCATCAGCCGGGATGCAGCCAGCTCCAACTGCTTCCTCCTCTCCTGGATTTCAGCCAAGCCGGCAGCCACCTTTGCCCTGAAGGCTGCCTCCACCTGTTTTTGCACAGGGGACCTCGTTCCCTGTCTCCAGATTGTGTCCAAGGCCACCTGTTGGCAGCGCAGACTGCAACACGGTGTCAGAGCTTTGAGGATGTCTGGCAGTTCATCCTCCGAAGCCATGCCCTCAGGGAGGGCGCCCATCCTCCAGCACACGGCGTGGGCTTTGATCTCCCAGCATCCCTTGCATTCCACACGCGGTGCCGGGCCGTCGCAACCCCAACCTCCATGGCTGTTCCTGTGGTCCCAGTCGCACGGGGTAGGAGAGGTTGAACTCTCAGAAACCCTTGTCGTCAACCTGCAAAATAGCAAAACACAAGTATGACAACGCGGTCGAAAGATTGAATGCCGATCCCCGCTCACGAAAGCGCACGCAGCACGCACCACCGCCATGTGCAGATTGGTGATGAAAAACAACACGGATATATCACCTTCACTCCTAGAGAAAGAGCGACCGCGGAACTGTTCCCAGGTGCAGGACTGCTCCCGTTCAAGCGTACTCTGAGTGGACTCCACTCCTTGGGGGAAGCATGTGCGGTTCCGCGATGGCGGAACCGCACCAGACTGTTGGAGGCGGGGTAAGGGCCTTGGGGGAAGCATGTGCGGTTCCGCGATCGCGGAACCGCACGAGACTGCTGGAGGCGGGGTAAGGGCCTTGGGGGAAGAACGTGCGGTTCCGCGATCGCGGAACTGCACCAGCCTGTTGCAGGCGGGGTAAGGGCCTTGGGGGAAGCATATGCGGTTCCGCGATCGCGGAACCGCACGAAACTGCTGGAGGCGGGGTAAGGGCCTTGGGGGAAGCATGTGCGGTTCCGCGATCGCGGAACCGTACGAGACTGCCGCGGACTGCGAACATCCTTAGAAAACATGTGTCTGACATGGTGCGCATTTGCGATTCTGTCTGCCATAGGAACGCCACAATATCTCGCGTCATATCCGAATTTGCCACGTGTCAATTATTAGGCGTCGACACCGGCAGTCGCTTGTCGACGCTAGTGCCCCCCCCCCATGCGCTTCACTGCCTCGAGAGCCAGCGCCACAAGTAGCCACCGCCGCCGCAAGCAGCCGCCGCCGCCGCAGCCGGCTCCAAGGTACGCCTTGCGAAAAACGCGCCGGCCACGCCAACCAGACACCGCCCCTGGTGTCACCCTTGCGTCCCCCCTGCCCGACTGTCCGTCAGCGCCACAAGCGACGGCTGCCATGGGCGCTGCTTGCCCTAGGGGCAGAAGCGCCGCCCTCCAACTGAAATGGTGCGGTTCCGAAGGGTTCTGTGGTCCCCTTGCCCGACTGCCCGTCAGCGCCACAAGCGACGGCGGCCGTGGGCGCTGCTTGCCCTAGCGGCAGAAGCGCCGCCCTCCTACTGAACTTGCGTGGTTCCGGAGGGTTCGGTGGTCCCCCCCTGCCCGATTGCCCGTCAGCGCCGCAAGCGATGGCGGCCATGGGCGCTGCTTGCCCTAGGGGCAGAAGCGCCACCCTCCAACGGAGACGCTGCGGTCCCGGAGGGGTCGGTCGGCCAGCCACGCCACGGCGGCTGGCTGGCCTGCCGCCACCGCCCATGGCCTGGCGAGGCCATGGGCGGCCTGTTGAAGCGTGTGCCTTGCCTCCCCCCTCCCCCTTGACATTGCGCGGCAGGTATTAAAAGTACATCTTGACTGCCGACCCTGACAAAGCGAACGAGTTGAACCGTGCACCTCGCCCTTGACATCGCCCGGTCTTTGTGGCTTCCGGCTTGCTGGCGTTGTGGAGGCGCGCGGCGAGAGACCTACACTTTGCAAGTTGTGCCAGTGAATGATGTATGTGCTCGATCGTGACTGTATATCGCATAATCTTTTACTAACACCCCATACCCCCAAACCTACTGTCTGTTGTGAGCACCACCCCAACTTCGGCGTGGAATTCAGTTTTTGGCACAGTTGCGGTTCCGCCATCGCGGAACCGCACTTGCCCCAAATTTGGCTTCTGGAGGCTACACTGCTCGCCTGGACTGCTGTGGACTGGGTCCTGCAGGCTGGATCCTGGGCTGGTCCTCTTGGACTGGCTCCTGTAGGCTGGACTGCTGTGCCTTGTGCGGTTCCGCGATGGCGGAACCGCACATGCTCCCCCAAGGCCCTTACCCCGCCTGCAACAGGCTGGTGCGGTTCCGCGATGGCGGAACCGCACATGCTTCCCCCAAGGCCCTTACCCCGCCTCCAGCAGTCTCGTGCGGTTCCGCGATGGCGGATCCGCACATTCTTCCCCCAAAGCCCTTACCCCGCCTCCAGCAGTCATGTGCGGTTCCGCGATCGCGGAACCGCACGTTCTTCCCCCAAGGCTCTTACCCCGCCTCCAGCAGTCTCGTGCGGTTCCGCGATCGCGGAACCGCACGTGCTTCCCCCAAGGCCCTTACCCCGCCTCCAACAGTCTGGTGCGGTTCCGCCATCGCGGAACCGCACAAGCTTCCCCAAAGGGCCTTACCCCGTCTCCAGCAGTTTCGTGCGGTTCCGCGGTCGCGGAACCGCACGTGCTTCCCCCAAGGCCCTTACCCCGCCTCCAGCAGTCATGTGCGGTTCCGCGATCGCGGAACCGCACGCGCTTCCCCCGTGGCCCTCACCCCGCTTCCAGCAGTTTGGTGCAGTTCCGCCATCGCGGAACCGCACAAGCTTCCCCAAAGGGCCTTACCCCGTTTCCAACAGTTTCGTGCGGTTCCGCCATCGCGGAACCGCACATGCTTCCCCAAAGGGCCTTACCCCGTCTCCAATAGTTTCGTGCGGTTCCGCGGTCGCGGAACCGCACATGCTTCCCCTAAGGCCCTTACCCCGCCTCCAGCAGTCATGTGCGGTTCCGCGATCGCGGAACCGCACGCGCTTCCCCCATGGCCCTCACCCCGCTTCCAGCAGTCAGGTGCGGAACCGCATCTACCTCCCACATGGCACTTTGGAAGCTCGTGTTGGTACTGTTCACATGCTGTACTCGCTCACTACGCTGTGTGTGTGTGTTTCCAGATGCCTCCTTTCACCTTGAAGCTGGATTTCGATCAGGCTATCCCCACCAACAGCGTTTGGGTGTGTACAGCCTGTGGCAGAATCTGCAAAGCGCTGACACCGGCGGCCTTAGTGGGGGGGTGTAGGGGTTGCAGGGTGGGCCACTTCATGGTGGCAGTTCGTGATGGAAGGGGTGGTGTCGTGTTGCACTCGGGCACACCAACACTCTCCTGGCCCGCCCTGGAGGGCCCCCCCCCATCCGGCCCCTCCGGCCCCTCCGGCCCATCCGGCCCATCCGGCCCCTCCGGCCCCTCCGGCCCATCCGGCCCCTTCGGCCCCTTCGGCCCCTTCGGCTCATTCGGCCCCTCCGGCCCCTCCGGCCCCTCCGGCCCATCCGGCCCCTCCGGCCCCTCCGGCCCATCCGGCCCCTCCGGCCCCTCCGGCCCATCTGGTTCTTCTACACCCTCCGCCCCTGCTGCCCACTCCGTCCCCCACCCCTCTTTTGCCCCATCTGCCCCCCACCACTCTTTCGACCCTTCCGCCCCCCACCATTCTTTGGACCCCTCCGCCCCTTCCCACTCTATTTCCTCCCCCGGCCCCGGGCAGTGGGAGCCTTGGGCGGATTTACGGGCCGCTTCTGCCCCACCCTCGCAGGCTGTCCATCACGTGGACGTTGGAGACGGCCTGCCCTCCTACGATGACCTTCCCACGGCTTGGCGGCTCCATCACCCTCGCCGTGGGCTCGATACAGAGGAGCCCTTGCACAGCAGGCAGCCCGACCCTGTGCCATCTGCCGGGCCCCATCCCCAGCATGACGACCCCGCCCTCGATTTGTCGTGGGGCCTCGAAGGGTGCTCTTTGGCCCCCGAGGACGACCCCCAGCGGCCCGTGGCGGTCGTTAGGCGGGTGCGAACTGTGACGGATGAGGTCACCTTCCGTAGGGATTAGTTGCCGAGGGGTTGTGGGGTAGTGGACAGGGACAATAGGATGTCGGCGGGCGTACGGGTCCTTTGGTCCCCAAGTCATTTTAGGATGGTTTTGTTTGAACATTTTTGCAACTTTTTGTTGTATGAACATTTTTTGTAACTTTTTGTTGTTTCAACATTTTTGTAAATTTTTGTTACTTCTGGCGTTGTGTGCGGTGGTTTCAAAGATATGGTAATCGTCGCCCGTGGAGGCCTCCCACACATCCCATCCAACAGCGCGCGCTGCAAATCACTGGTATGTTTCCAGACTTTGTCCACCTTCACCATCCCCCGCTTGTCAGTCCAGGAGGCCTGAATACCACTGGTATTCCCAGGTATTATACCAGGCGTCGTGTGGTGTAAATGGACCCTGGAGATTTTTGTGCGGTTCCGCCATCGCGGAACCGCACCAGCCGGTCCCAGGCTGGATATGGACCTTGGAGTGTTTGTGCGCTTCCGCGATGATGCTATCTCCATATTGCGGTTCCTCCATCGCGGAACCGCACTATCTCCAAAATGCCTCCAAACCTCTTATTTGTCCCTTGTATCCCAAGCCAACCTAATATGTACTATATTGCAGAATTGTCAAAGCACAACTCATATGATATTGGTAGGATGTCAAAGTCAGGAAACACACGTTTGAACCCCATTTTTCACCATATATTAGGACGAGCGGAAGGAGTTAGAGACGTTGGTTCACTTCCGGAGTTTCACGGTACTGGCGAGAGGTGGAATTCAGCTCAACATGAGCCGCTGGCGTACCATCCGCAGACGGATGCAAGCCAGACCGAAGTCATGAATCGGATTCACGGAGGACTACTTACAGCGGCTATCGCATTCTGACCATGGCCGATAGGATAGGCGGTAGCCATGGCCGAGTTGCAATGGTGCGACAACTCGAAAAAGCAGGTTCCACACAGAGGCGTTCTATCTGAATTACGGGAGGCTTAAAGGAGTCCATAGCTCTTGGTGTGCAAATTCAAATACTAAAGCTGACGTCAAAAGCTCTTGGCTTGGCGGTGGCCATTAGCGGCCTTACTTGAGGCAGTCTGGTACACCCCTCGTGGAGGGATTACCAGCAGTGACACGATTTGATCACCGTGTCCAGACAGCGCTGAGAGAGGCCAAGGCGTGCTTGGAAAAAGCACGAGATAGGCAGTCGAAGCATGCTGACCGCCATCGGAGGGATGTGTCGTTTAATAAAGGAGATGACATCCTCCTTTCGACACAACATATTACCCTCAAACACCCTGGAACTCGAAAACTATTACCGAGGTGGATTGGGCCCTTCACCATCCTCGACCGGATAGGTTCTGTCGCATATCGACTAGAACTCCCGGAAAGCATGCATAGGATACATCCAGTATTTCATGTATCGAAAATCAAGCCTTACAAGGCAAGTGGCAGAGTACAGCCACCCCCAGTACCTATCGAGATCGAAGGTGAACTGGAGTATGAGGTTGAGCGTATCCTTGACAAAAGGATTAAAAAGCGTGGGAGACGCAAAAACTATGTTGAGTACCTTGTCAAATGGCTGGGGTATGGACATGAGCATAACAGCTGGGAATCAGCAAAGTCAGTTGCAAATGCACAGGAATTGGTTCAAGCATTTGAAAATGGTAGAACACCTGTGATGCGAATGCAAACTGCATGAAAGTACGGGATGTACAAACTGAGAAATGCTCATGTGTGATTATGCTTTGACAGGTTCTCCTGAGATGGGCCCAGAAGAACACTGGGTACACCGCTCCCCGTGCCAAGATGCAGTTCGGACACATGAACGCCATGTCCGTTGCGATCTTGAATGGAGAAAGACTAGACATTGACGAACCGCTCGTGCCGGCCTCTCGTGGAGCTGGGCGGGGGCGTGGCCGCGGGCGAGGACGAGGTCCCGCACCGAGCCGACGCCACACCGGCATGGGCATTTGGTGGTTCCCATTCTCGGGGTCGTAGACCATAGGCCGGGAGGTCGAACATTCCAGCCATGTGGCTGAGGAAGAGTTTTAATGAGGGTTGTGCAGACCGGGAGGTCATGTAAAAACAACCACTCTTTCTCTTCATCCTTCACTGTGTAGTGTTTCACAACTAGGCATGTGGCAAATCGCATAGCCAGTTCTATTCACATACACATAAAGTTTCTGCTCCCATATCCACATATTGGGACGAGGACGCCCCACCTTCCTGAGGGGGACGAATGTTACGCGCACCGGCCTGATGTGGGGGACGCCCTACTACTGGCCCTTGGTGTGGGGGACGCCCTGCCCAAGATCATATTGTATTCCTTGTCCTACAGTAACCACTATACTTATATGGATATGGGAGTAGGAGGGGTGGTCCCGCCTAGGTCCCCGTAAGGACCTAGGTGCCTGGCGAGGCGGGTCCGTGGCTGAAAGAGAGCAGGAACCCCACACCCATAGTCTTTTCGTATCACCATAATGACATTGAATGGCATGCCCTCTTCTGGGAATTCGTTCCCAAGATTTTCTCTGTCTCTAGAGTGTCTTTGCTCTTCCATGTGTATGCCACGCACCTGTGATTTCCGTTCGTTTAGTGTACCTCTGTTTGCCAAGTGTGTTGTGTGCGATTGCACATCCTTGCATTGCATCACGTCGCCTTGTCTTGTTGTGGTGCTTTGTCTATGACGACGAGCGGTCATATAGGGCTGTCCACTACAAGAGGCACCTTTTGATTGGATTGATTCACCATTGTTTTTCCAGGTGCTTGATATGTGTTGCACGATTGGCTGGGGTATCACGCTTGGCTGTCTGAGGCGACAATGCAATGGTTGGGTGACCCAAGACGTATGGCTACACTCAAAGCAAGTGTATTTTACACCTTACAAGACACTTCCAACGACAAAAAAGCATCTATACAAACAATCATCTTAGAGAAAATTGCCAACCGCATTGGGTGGAAAAAAGAGGTTAAAATGGCACATGGCGAGAGGGCAAAGCACAGAAGTCGGAACACTTTGCACAACAAGCAATGGCTAGGAATTGGCCTAAGTGGCGCTGTACGGCGCTGAATAGAATTAGGCGCCAACGAAATTAGGGATTTTGTTGTAATAACCAAATAACGGTGCCAAGTAGGCAAAACTTTCCCAAAAGATAATTGGCGGCGCCTTGCGGCATTTCAAACCCAGTGCCAACCACTATTCTGGATATACCAGGATTATCTGGGCTGTCTGTTTCATTTCCACCGAGGACAGGCATATGGCCTCAGGAACCTTACAGATGGAGCTCCTTATCAACACCAGAAGGAATCTCGTTGCATTCCCATTAACTCTGGGCAGCAAATATTGCGTTTGCTAATTTATGGTTTGGTACATTTGTGTTGCTGAAGTGTCCTGCAATTGGAGACTGTGCTATGCAATACGTGCATTTATGGATGGAGCCATTGGCGGTCCAGCGCCAGCCACGTGTTTGATTGCACAGCTGTTTTGCATCTAATTGAATACAACAAGATCTTTTGCAGCACATGCTTCCTGGCGGTGCCATTGGACGTTGTCCATGGCGTTTTCAGAATCTTCGCAACTTTAGTCAGATAATCAACATACAAGCATGGTATATTGTATCCTGATCATCCGCGCCTCTGCAGCATGTTTCTGATGATACTCATGTGATGGGAGATGACGTAGAAGTTTTCACACAAATGAGAAGTGCACCATGACCTCGTGGTTTGTCTGATACAATTTCCGGATATGAGGGACAACGACCCAACGACATGACATGTAGGGTTCATCACTATCACGAAGGCTACATGGAGTCTTAAAGGCTAAAAGCTCTGCAAAACTGAAACACGGAAAATGATCTTAGCGGCCTTCATGTCCGGAAATGAGAGGCATTGGACGTCCGCGATGCCCCCCCGGGATGCGACCCCTGCGACCCAAGAACAGCTTATCTTGTTTGCAAGCATTTGGCAGCCAACACGAGACCCAATTGTTTAGACCCAGCATTTTCCTGGATGTCGCATTCTCCCAAGATTTTGCTGCAACACCCATGTTCGCTATGTTGGCGAGCAGAATTGCAAGTACGGGTATCCGAAGCATCAAAACTCGCTAACGTCGAACAGTAGTACTATCCGCCCCGCAAAATGTGCCTTCCCACGTGCATTTACATGTCTCCACAGCGCCTCCCAACGGATCCCCCATCCTTTGGACCCCGGTGAAACATCGCCCTCATTGCCCTTATCTGAGTCATCCGAGTGCACCCCTAACACCCTTGCACCTTGCCCGTCGAGTGGTACGCGTCCCAGCACGGGATGTCGTCCATGGCTGTGTTGAACATGTCGATCATAAGGCGAACCAGGCGGTTGCTCATGCCCGGAGGGGGCTCTCCCAGGTGGCGCGCCGGCGGCCTCGCGGCGTAGGAGCGCTTGTCAAACCGCCACTTGCCCACCACCCCGGGCGTGAACACGCCCTCCAAGGTGTAGTCCATCCCGTACGTGTAGTGCAAGATATAGTATGGGCGGCTGCGGGTGAGGCTCAGCTGCGTGTCCCACGGGGGCTGGGCCATGAGATTAAGGTGTGCGCTCACGTTCCGTATGCCCACCAGGTAGGATGCGATCGTGAAGCCATACATTTCCTGAACCCAGCCCCATTCCTGTGGACAACGCGAAGTCCCGGTGGGCTCGCTGGTATGAGGTTCTTTGGTACATTAAGCCGCACAAGAGGTTGTCGCCAACAGTTTATTGGCGCTTGTGGGGCTGTGGATGTTGAGGAGGCACTCAGCGATTGTTTGGATGACCGTAAAGCAGGTTCACTTTTAAACAATAGTCCCAAGCCCTTGCCCGGTTTGGCGAGCCAGACAGCGTAGAATTGTAGGATTTCCCCTCTTTTTAAAAACAGGAGACAAAGGCAAAAAAGAAAACAGCCCCAGCGTGGGGCATACGTCGATGGAAGCATTGTGTACATATATGCATGCAGCGGACAGGTTACCCACTGGTAGACTGGGAGGGTCCCCTCCTTGTGGGGGGTGACTGCAACACGAAAGCTGGCGGCGGCGATAGCGACTTCACAAGCGCCACACCTTCTGCGCTTCATCATCCTTGAATATGGCCAGGGAGACGTTCAGCCACTTGTTCGTCACAGATTTCAAGTCCAGGAATGTCATCATGGTAGGAGCATTCCCCATGGGAAATATGTCCTCCAGATCCTTTTGCGGCAGCTGCCCCGTAAATTTTCTGGTGATGTTCGCGAACTCTTTCTTCGCCGGGTCGATATAGAAGAAAGGGAAGGCGGCTACAAAGAAACAAGCAGCCGTTCCTTCATCTGCGTATCATCTGGAATCTGAATATTGTAGGGGCTGTGCTCACACATCAACACGTATTTTAAATCACTATGTAGACTTAAATTACAGTGAGAAAAGCTAAACGGCTCTCAGACAGGCGGCACAGCCATCTGGGTGGGGTTATTTCTCCGGGCCGGTTGGTGAGAGTGGATCAATTACTGTTACAGCTGAACAGGCCCTCGAAAAAATGTCACATCGAGGACTGAAACATACAAAACAAAAACACCCGCGCCAATCACAAGCATAAAGAGAGAAACCACAGGAATCAGCCGATGCTTTTCAATGCCGATTCTATTTTGACAGTACCTTTTCGACAGGGGTAGACAAGTGACAAACATTGGTTAACATTTTCGCGTGGCTGTTCACTACTAGTCGGGGATCCGTGGACTATAATGCGCATTCCTCTGAATCCAGTTTAGCTATCTATCCGTGAGATGCGAAGCAGGGAGAGAGTTCACGGCAAGGAAGCTGAAGTTCGCCCAAGTGGTATAAGTGGTATAAAATTTGATAACCGAACTGTATCTGGAAATGTGCGTTCTTATGTACAACAGAGTTCTTTCAACAATGCCACAATACGACATGGGTACGGTGCGCCAATGTGGACAGCACGCTACCCACGAGAAAGCCCTAAGCGGTACCACCCCAGGAGTAGCTGGAAGTACGTCATCCTTCTAAGTCACCCAGAAGAAATACCATGTGCACAGGGCCACGACCTTGTCATGTTTTGAATGTACTTCGAAATGCGTTTCGTATTGTACTGCGTACTGAAATTCGTATACTGCATCGTACAGTATTCTGCGCTGTACTCAAGTCCGTATGTTTTCTTCATGTTGCCATCACCATGGGACCTCCATGCATGTACACCGGCGCAGGATGCTGGCTCACCTGGGTGTTCTCCTTTCATGAGATTGGGCAACGGCCGGAGGAACAGGTGGTCGGGCTCCGACATCAGCACATACTTCTCTGCTATGTTTGTGTCCCGAGCCCACTGAAGAAAGGCGTACGGCCGATTCAACACTACATATCTGTTGGCCACAAGGAACTTCGCTGCGTCAGCGCATAAACACCACATTCGAGAAGAGCCAACGCCCTGGCCAATCATTTTGCAAGAGAGTCCCTAAGATAACACGCTTGCAGGCATTGAAATGAATTGCGACCGGCCCTGCGAGCTTGTGAAACATTGCCCCCACGGCGTATTGCCCGGATGGAATGCCACAGTCCAAAATGAACGCCGCCATCATGAATGCCAAAATGCATGCCAGAAATTGCCATAAAAACGCCGGCATTCCTTCAAGTGAGTCTCTTCAATTCCCTCACCGTGCCTCTGGCTCGGCTAAGGCTACCGTTTCACACACTTTCAGTTTAAAAGTTGTGTAATCATGATTCACCATGCACCATAGCAGAGGAGCATTGCTGGCGGGCAACAGCGGCTGTTGGTATGTTCTAACCAGAGGTAAGCAATCCGTCCCGCCATTCTATCCACTTTTTGTTGGCCACACCTTGGTTTCTCCCCCGAGTCGGGAACTCACCCTCTGTTTTCCGCCTCGTTTGGGAGCGGTTTCGCGACGTACGTGGGTATTTCGTCCATGAGGTCGTCAGGCCGCCCGGAATGCAAGATGCGAGTGAAGCCCCCCATGTCACAATTGGGACCCTTTTCGCATTCTTGCTTTCGTTTCTTATACCTGGACAAGCGGGTACTTGAATTGAGTGCATATTCTGGGACGCGCTTTATTCGCCCAAAGTCGTGGCTGGCAGGTTGTGGGTTTCGTATTCACGCGACATCAAGGGGCCACAGGCAATTCAACGACACGCGTCAAACCCGTCGGCAAGTTCCTCGAAGCAGATGTTTGACTGTCTCTTTCCATCTTCACAGTATGCCGGATGCATGATGTTGCACCCTCGGTCAAACCGTTGGTGAAACAGACCGCCGCTCGGCGGACGAATCTTCATAACAATAGCATGAATGCCGGGGTTCGACAAGCCATTGCCTTCCAGGACAACGGGTTCTGATTGCAACGAGGGGATGCAGGACAGCTGCTGGAATCCAAAACAAATGTACAAGGAGTAGATTCGCAAATGGAAAGAAATATGTGCTTCAGCAAACCTCTCCGCTAGCATTGAACTTGCGAGAAACTGCCCAATTGAATCCCCTTCATTCCGCACTATGGTCAGTCGTGGGTTGGGACACTTGGGCATCCTTGGGAGGGCCGTTGGAATGCACTGACATGGGGCATGCCAAGCGCAGTGCATTTCAACGGGCCTCCCGGGGACGCCCACGTAGGCGTGCCCATTTTGGAAGGCGAGGGGGAGGCTGTGGGAAGCCGTGGGCCCCCACGGGACAGATTCTGTAGCACCAGTGGCCGCATGTTCACCATCTTAGACTCGCAGAAGCGAGGGTTGGCGAAAGCAGCTGCCCTTGTCATAATGTGAAAATGGAGTGTACTGCGGCATTGGCACCATACAGGCAAAGTGAACCCAGTCGTGCGGCCGCCAACGTGATCTTGTCGTGATGCGTCGAAATTTGTGGTGCGGCAGCGGTGTGTGGAACGCTCAACTAGTCATGGAAGCCAAAGAGAAGATACTCTTTAATTTCTGCACTAGCGACCTCTGGCGACTGTGTGATGATCGACTGTGGACCGCGGTCCGAAGGGTCGTTTATCCAGGCGCTGAGTTCAGTGGGTGAACAAAATTCATCGTCTTGGGTGAGGCGGTGGCGTGTGTGCGGTGCTGCATGCCCTGCTAACATTAAGATGCAAGAGCCTCGCGCCATTCCAAGAAGCATCGTGTCGCGTGAGCCGTGATGTCTGTTGGCGCTGTCCAGGCCAGCACACGCACCAATAGTAACAGATTCTGGACTGCCAGTGCACCGCCGTTCCTTGCGCTGAGATCACGACGTGATACTTCCTGTCATTCAGAGGACTGGACTGGATCACACAAGCTGTCAAACACCATGCAGCATTTGGAGGTGCATCGCCAACTGCTGGTCAAAGTCAGAGACAGCAACAGAATATCATCTTCAAAGACACTCAAATTGAGACAAGAAATGATGCTTGCAAGTGCAAGCAGAGGGGCATGCAATCCTGATTGAGAATGTGGCCGATGGTTCGACAGCGGCCCCAATCGTCGAATGGAGCTCTTACGTCGGTGAAGCAGCAATGTAGACACGATCGAACCACGTACATGTGTGTATGTGTGTGTGGGTGTGTGTGTGGGTGGGGGGAGGGGGGCTCTGTTTCAGGCACTGTTTGTTTGCTGGTCCCACTGTATGTTGCCGTGAATACACATGGCGAAGTTGCACTGAAGCACTGGGCTTTCCTTTCCTTCATTGCTGGGACTGTTGTGCCCTGTTCATTGAACAGGTGGATGCTCTTCAGCTCACTAGGACACTTGGTCAATGCTGTGCGGCAAACTGCCCCTCAATTCATGCCACCGTGGGGTGTATCCAAAAGCCACACAAAAAGCTACTGCCCAAATGCACTTGGTGTGGCGCAAATCAAGCACGGTCTTGGAATGTTGGTCGGAAAACAGGAACCCCACACCTGCATCTTCTGCTCCTCTGATGAAAACACGGTTTCCTCGGTGATCACCCCAGACGTGAAGAAGACGTTGGGGCCCCTGGATGGTTTCGCAGCGCTGGGATGCGCCTGACATCCCACAAAGAGAGGTGCTCGGGTGACAAGAGGTGCTACACGTTACCAATATTGCAACACCAAAATACAGCACCAACAGTGTTGTCCCCAAAGCTGCCGTGCACGCGTACCTTCTCTACAACCTGCTCCCTAAAATGCATGCCATTGTCAGAGTTACCATGTTTAGACAGAAAGTCCTGGCCACTGACCAGAAGGCTCACTGATAACAACGCAGCTGACTAAGCACACTTTCTGATCCGCATTTAAATTGCGTTCAACTGCCGAGTAACTCCTTAATTACTGCAGTCGCAACAATTTCTCACCCACCAACAGCCCCGTGTCACGAAATTGTCAACACGTTCTTGGCACACGTGTCGCAAGCAGTGATGCCAGGGCCTGTAAAGGGCCTTAACAAGCAAACGCTGGACAGCAAATGGTTTATAAGGTGTACATCCCACATCGTGATCCAGTCTGGATGACGGAGGGCAAGATGGTACGGCAGCCACTCTGTGGTTGAGTCCCTAATGCTAGTTCATTTCTTCATGTAGGTGCACATTGAAGGGTAGTATTGTGTGCATTTTTCGAGACCCTCATACCAGGTGCTTAAGCCAACAGTCCTGATATTGCTCGCCACATCCAGTCTTATTACCACAGTACACCCAAACTGCAGGAACACAAAAAGCATTCGGCACAAGCCCACAGTGAAGGCACATCAATCATTGATAGGTGTCCTTTGGACCTGTCCAAAGGTTCCCAAAGATCACATTGATGACTGCAACTGGTACTACACATTTTCATATGCAGTCTGTTGTCTCCAGCTTCACATCGCTGCACCAGTGCATTGCAAGTCCTGGGCGATTGGCAAGATACATTGTGCAGGTACTGGAAATACTCAAAACATGTTGTTTGCTGGTATGACCAACTTCCTTTTGCTCTATTTTAGCATTCTTTTTTGATCACATAGTTTAATTTCTCAGTTCAATTTTCTGAATTTGTCAAAACACAATGGCCATGAGAGCGGTGCTCATGTCTCCACTGTACGAATAGCAAATTGCTTTTCAGTGATGTTGCCTCAAAAGCAAAGAAGAAATCCAGTTTATGCTCATACTAGTCCTGTGGCCAAGGCAGCGTCAACGGAAACCACAGCATTGACACCGTGCACATCCTTTTTTTGAACATTGCTCCTTCCAGAAGGTGCATACGGAGACAGGTGTGATCTTTATGCTCTTGATTCTGCTGGGCAGTGTCTTTGGACATGTGCTTCGACCATGCTGGTAAGACCACATACAACTGGTTTCTGGCTGTCCAGACTGGACAGCCTTGGTCAGGGTTTCTGAGTGAGGGGAAATTTCCAATTGTTGTGCACGTGACTATGCAAATCGTGGCCTTGAAAGTGCAAGATGCATCACCATTCCTTGCTGAGACATTTGTGTTTATGCATTGCTTTGCCAGTCACTTATGGGGCAGGAAGTACAGTATCTAGCTCCATCAACACAGTGGAAGGGAGGAAGCAACAATAAATGGATTGCAACAGCTGCCAATCATCATTCATTTCTGGTTGGCCTGCATCACAGGAGGAAACAAAATGCTACAGAAAAGTTGAGGCAGCCATCACTGTACCATTGCATTCTGGTTGATCAGTAGTGCTGGGTTTGAAATTCATGCATTCCTCACAGCATTCCTCTGCCGATGATCTCTTGTTCCCATAGCCCCAGATGACAGGCTCTCCCCAATTGTAACTGGAAATACAGAAAGCACAGATGGGAAATCAACACACGATTTTGCACAAGTGTGTCACATAAACATCTATAAGCCCTGGCAATTGTTCAAAGTCAGCAGTTGTGTCTAGTGCACAAGCTCCATCCTCGTTTACACTCTGAGACTGCTCCAACTTGTTTCAGGCTCCAAAAACACCCACTGTTAACTCTTGTGCACAGCATAGCATGTCATGTTCTTGCTGTTACTTCACCATCATGATTCACTTCAAGACTGTCTTGTTTTGACCTAGTGGCGAGTGCAATTCTTTCTCAGCTTAACACCCAATAGATAGAATCGGGGCTCTACATCAAGCCATTTCCCCTGGAGAGTCGCAGCAGCATCCCAATCTCAACAATCTCTTTGGCATGATGGCAACGTGCCATGGAATTCTATCGGCGAATTTCAGTCCAGTTCGGCAAATGCGTTCATGCTGCACTCACTCAGTGTGGGGCAACATTTGACACTGCCCTACTGTGACTGGCCTCTGATCCCACTCGCTTGATTCCTCCGTGTCCTGGTGTTGGAGACCTCCATCCTGTAATTCTGGATTGGGAATGGACTACACAATCAGCATTTCCACCCATGTCCATGCTACAGACGCTCACATTGATATCCTTGAAGGCGGGTACCTTTCGGGGTGTGTCCATCGCCAAAGTCTCATTTTCAGTGGTGGTGGGGTCTTGTGGCTTTTCTCCATGCCTCTGACTGCATGTATTTCTACTGCCGCAACCCATGCAAGTCTTCCTGTCGCGTTCCGAGATTTTCGCACCATTTTCTACAGTATGGGAAAGGTCTCACAAAGGTTGTTGCTCTCTGGGAGGTGCCCAATCCATGACATGCTTCCTTCTCTTAGAAGCAAACCACGTGCGTCCGACTCTTCTGTGACGACACCTCTGGGGTCGTGACAGAAATTCAAGCTCGCCGAATGCTGCCACAGGGCCGCGCAGATACCCGCCTGTCTTTGGCCGCTCTTCGGGGTCTGCCACCTCGCGCCTGGCGGCACCCGTCTCCGCGTGGCGAACGCCCATAACCGGGTCGTCGTGATCTCTCAACCTGATTGCTCGATCCCTCTGGGCCAGCCGCGCCAAGTCGTGCACGGAGACGATCGTTATCAGTCCGGTAAGGGCGCCCAGGGCGACCACGAAAGGGAATTTTACCATGCTGTTGGGCGTGCTGTTCTGCGTGCCTTCAGGCCCAGCGCCAGCACGCCTCCAGCGAGGTGGATTCATAAAATAAGCAGTGCTGACAGAGAGCGCTCTCGTGGGCCGGTAGGTGACCTACACCTCGCCAGGATGGTTTAGTACTGCTTTCAAGAATTTTGAAGCGCATCGGTGTCACTTAGCAGTACTTTGAAATACAACGGGGCCCAACAGTTCTTTGCCGTCAGGAGCACGTGAACAAGGGAGCTCTTGAGTAGCGTCCAACGCCCATTAACCACCTTTTTGTGACCCCATTCGGCTCCACGAATCTGCAATAGGTGTAAACTCACAGCGAATGTAGCACACTTGCAGTCGAATTGGGGTCAAGTTCAGAGCCCTCTCTCCTCTTGGCCCCGACGTTTGCATCAATGCGGGTTGTACTTGGCATTTGACAGTTGCCTCAAAATTTGAGGCTCAAATAGGCAACTCCTGATTAGCAAAGATTCTGTGTCGATTTTGGTACGCTTAGTGTCGATTTGACGTCAAGCCCAGACACCTCCCACCCCCCTAGCGTCAATCCTTATGTCGAGGCCGGGATGGCTCAGCAACCTTGCATAACAGAGCTGGACAATTTCCAGGCATTTTTGAGGAACACAAACGGCCACAATTGTACCGATTGGAATGCGCTGAAAAACGGGATGATAAATGCCACTTCAGGTTATTGCGGCAACCCTGATGGCTGTCTACTGGTGTCTTCCTTTTAAGTTTGAAGGCTTAAGGGGGTTCTTTGGAACATGTCACGAGCCGCCTGCCTTGGATCAACGGGGTTTTGTGTATCTTCAGAAATTATGTCGAAATTGTGTCAATTGCATAAGCTCTAAGCGTCACGGGTCCAGACCACCCCCCACCCCCCCACCCCACCCTAGCGTCAAATTGACGCTAAGCGTACCACTTTCGACATAGTGCCTTTCCTTACATCATCGGCAATGGAGTGGTTTTGTGGCTGAGACACACCAACATGAGCAGCACATGAGTACATGGCTTTTCCAGCCCATGCAATGTCCGTGACAGCGAGATCGTGCGAAATGAGTGGGAAAAACGACATCCGCGATCGTATGGCACGCCATCAGTGGTACTGCTACCTTGCACTCCTCCGATTTTCCAGCATTCACACGCGCATAAGTGATAAAGTCAAATGCACAACAAATTTGTGCACGAGCCACAGTTCCTGCCAGAGAACCAAGGGTTCAAGTGATTCAATGGTGCTACAAACATACGCCACGAGGCGTCGAGTTGACGTGAAATGGAGCTGCAGCGTTTGAGCCGCATTCCAGGGCAACTGCCACCTGGAAATTTTGCTGTATGGCCATGGCACCGACAGCAATTACCTATTGTGCGTCCTGTCCGTGCTTCGACATTATTCAATTGCCGATAAACGACGATCATTGGCTCACTGAGAAGAGCAATATTCTATAGAAGATGTTTAGGCGGACCCACTTAAGCAACGAATGGATAAAACAGCAACAGCAATAATCTTATGCGGACTTTGGTGCCACTCTATACGAGTGTCACGATCTGGGGACAGTGGTTTGTAGCAACTCGGTACGATACGCAAGTCAGCGAGCCCCACTTGCGCAATGACTAACACTGCGTCAACAAGGAAACAAGAAGTAGGCACCAGACCTTTGGCGCTGATGCTCTATGAACTCTGAAGACCAGCGACCGCAACAAGCACGTCAGAGCCACTCGAGATATCAAGTTGTAGTTTACAGCCCGCACTGCAGCAGTGTACAATTCCTGCAGATCTCACCCCGAGGGCCCTTCCCACTTGCCTGTCGCACACACTATATCGGCGACAACAAACCCGTAGCATTGCAACTACACACACATTTGACACTGCGCCATGCCACACATCCAACCGCGCGCAGTGTGCTGCCAAGCTCTTTAGAGCCATGGCAGCGAGGAGCACACCCCTCGATGAAGGTGTGCAACATGGAATCATTTGGTGGTTCTGCGACCCATGCTGATCACTCAACTGCCGCGTGTCCAGTCTGGGAGGGAACAATCCACAAGGGAAATCAGAAGAACAAGCGTCCAGGGAAGCATCCAGCAGCGAAACGGAGGGACAGCACTAGAGTACGCCAAACCGGAGGCTTGATGGATCTACGCCTAAAAGAATTGGCAACCCTGGGTTATTGGGGATATTATATGTAGTAGGGGGCCCCTCGTCCTGTGACGGGGAGGTAACCCTCAGCACTGGAGCGTCGGGAGAACGCTGTAGTAGATGGCCGTGGGCAGCACAGTGAAGAAGATCACAACGAAGCCCGCCACGCCCCACACCAGCATGGCCTCCAAGCGCTCGTACTTAATGTCTGGGATGAAGAGGAGCGCCGGAACGAAGCCGCACAGGAAGCCTCCGGCATGCGAGATGTGGGAGCTGTACTCCTCCATGACAAGCGTCATAACTATGAACGTGACGAAGAGGGCACAGATGACGAAGCGAATGGCAGAGTGCAGCAAGACCTCCCGGTTGAGGACAAGGTCCACGATGCCAAAGCCCATGAAGCCAAACACCACGCCGCTGGCCCCCACCACGATCGAGCAGCGATCCTCGGCCACCGCACTGAGAAGGTTGCCGCCCAGCCCTGCCAAGACGACCACAGCCATCACCCGCACGCCGCCATATCTGTACTCCAGGTAGCTACCCAGCACCACAAAGATCAGGGCGTTGGATAGGAGGTGCACAAAGCTCTGGTGCAGCATGATCGACGTGAACCAGCGATAGGACTGGCCGTCGTTGACTGCCGGCAGGTAGCGACCGCCCCAGCCCAGCAGGAACTCGAAATCGAACCTGGTAGTGCTGTTGCGGACTGTTGCCCAGTCCCACAACTCGTCTGGACCATAACTGAGGGCAGCAACATCAGCCCTGCGACAGCATCCCATCACTGTCAGCAAACACTTTGTGTTGAAGCCATTAAATCAACCAACAGTACCCACCTGCCCAACGTCTTCCTGAATGGTCAATCTGAGAGCAAGTGGCCTGTGAAATGCCACAGGTCGTTGAATCAGGACATGCTAGTGAGGACACCCACACTGCGATTGAGCAGCACTGTACAAAATCCTGGTGAGGAGCCAAACTCTGAAAGACACACCAGGGATGAAAAGCCTGCCAGGATTCACATCCTGTTCACCACCCCAGGAACAGGCTGCTTCAACACCAGCACTCTCCCTGCCCATATCCAACCACAACAAAAAAGGTGCTCCCTGTCCATAAGCCTTCCAACAGACACAAATGGGTTCAACATTGTAACCTGTCTGGGCTTTCCTGTAGGTCCATGCTGGCCTGAGGAAAATGCATGTGTATCATATGTGGATTCTGCACAGAATTGTGTGCATTTACCAACGAGTGTGTTTCTGCGCAATGGGCCACAATATTGTATCTGCGTAACAAGTGCGCCCGCACATCCAATGCAGAAACAAACAAATTTCCACAGGCTGCAGTGCCTTACATTGGAGAACCACTGTGATGGAGTTCTGAGCTGGCTACATTTGTCCAACAGACAAAGCATTGCTCAATCACCTGATGCCGGGGGAAGTAGAGCAAAGCAAAGAAAGGCCTTTTTGCGCATATTGTTTCCCTGACAATTCATTCGTCTCGAACCGGCGATCAAAATGAAAGAGAATGTAAAGAAACAACAAAATTGATGTGTGCCTTCATTTCAGAACGAAATGCAAAACCAATGCCTGAGCAACTGCTGGCCAAACTTGTAGGTTGTCAACAGTCGAGTTCCCAGGTGGTTTCACTAGCCTCCCAATACCACCGTTGCTCAGCCGCATACAAAATCAAACAACGTGCTTCAATCTCGTGACCACAAGGGTCGAGAGAACCACACACCAATAGTTTGAAACAGCTCTAGAGATTTTCATGCAGGTGTGGCGAAGCTGGGCTTGACAGGCTGATGGAGTGCCTTGGAGCCACTCCAAAAGTTCAGCTTGCATTTTCAGCCAGTGCATTTACACAGGGAGAAATAGGAAGGCGCAAAACACCAACCAATACCATTCTCTTTGCCAAATCTAGCATGACAGATCAGCAGTGCACTGCTGCTTGGTTACATGCAGCTCCCTATGGACCAAGACAATTCCACCACATCTTTGTGTATGATGTAGAACTGTGTGAACAAGTCTTAAACACCTTGTTTGGCAGGGAAAGCTGCATGGCCTGTTTACTCTGTGTGTGCAAGAAAGTGTCCAGCAGACTCGATGACTGTATTGCCAAAACAATGGTCACTAGTGGCAAATTCACAAACGGGGACTCACTCATAGCCCTTTTGAAGCCGGTAGAGGGGGAAGGTGCCAGCCATGAATGCAAACACAACACATGTAACTGCCATCATCATGAAGGTGGCCCACACAAGGTGCCTGGCACGTCTCTGAGGTGTGAACATGTCAAACATCTGGATGGACGTGATGAACACTGTGTCCTGCATTTTCTCAATGTATGCATCTGCCGGGTATCTATTCTCAATCTTCCGCTTGAGTGCCTCCACAAACAGCCTGCGGTGGGTGTTCCTGCGATGCCTATATCTTGCCAGAGTCTTTACCAGATGCCTGAGGCAGCACCAACTCATCATGTCAATTTCAGCATCAAGGCCCAACGCAAATGAGACATCAAGGTATCACAATCAACACCACAGTTGGGAATCAGTCGCTTTATATGATGTCCACTTGGCACCTCAACAGCAGTGTTCAAGGTGCCCTGACTATATTGGAACAAACCATTCACTGTTTACAAACTTCACTCCAGCTGCAGTGGCTGTTCTTATAAATTGGGCATTGTGATATTGCCTCCTTGGCAAATGTCTCTTATATGTCAAGGAATCGCTCAACAGAGCTGCCTGCTCCAATTCCAGCACACTCTCACACATTGAGCAGTAAGGCGCAGCTCGTTGAGGTCTCCAGAACAGTCCAGGCTGCTGTGAAGTCTGCCACATTGTCCAGAAATGCTTTGTTATTCTGAAGTCCTGATACCACTGCAGTACACACTGTGCCAACAGTGAGGCATGATGCCCACCATCACCAGCAAGGTGCAAGGGCTGTGTTTCCACTCTTCAGAAAACTGCCATCAAAAGGATTTACAGCGACCAGGCGCGACTCCACGCTCACCTTAACTGTGGGCCTCTGCTCCTGTACATATTGCGTTGGGCCTCATCTGCAGCAATGGCTACAGGTAGCTCAGCCTCGCCGTCTTCCTTCACATCCTTTCCCTTAGCGTCCTTTTCAGCTCCATTTCGCCATTGGTCGAAAATCTTGCCCAGTGTCTGCAGACCCAGCATCAGAGGCAACTGTCGATCAGCATTTCGTAAAGCGCTGCCGCTCTTGTTGCCATGCAAATGATCGGCATTGCTAGCCAGGGCCATTTCGGCGAGGAACCCGCGAACAGCCTCACACGATCACAGCCATAAGACACAATGCTCTTCAGCATGCTATTCCTTTTGCCGCAATTGTGAGTGATCACTTTGGCAAAACATATTGAGGCACCACGTCAAATGAGGGGGTGATTTGCTGCCCCCCCAATGCTCAGTCCCGATTCGCCCATTAAACCACTACTAGGATCGCGCAGAAGAAGGCAAGACACCACAGGCATGAGTGAAACTAGCAAGTCAGACGTTTGCCACACTGCATTGGTTCCCGTACACCATACTCCACACCATACTCCCCGCCCACTGCCTGTCCACATGCGCCATTTGGTCCAGCGCAACCGTGGTAGCAGTTCCGGCTCCCCCCATCCCCCCCCCCCCTCGCACCCACCTCTGTTGGGTTGCTCGAAAGCATCGTGGCAAGGTATTGTGCAAAGGCAGAAATGCCTGGGGCCGCCTCCCTTCGTATCCCGCGCGCTGCAGGGGCACATGTGTCCCTGACGTCCACCGGCTCAGCGCCAGCAGCGCGCACTTCCGAGTCGCTGCTGCCACTTGCCGGTGCGATGCCAGAGTCAGCGCGAGGCGCCTGCCCGGAACCAAGCACGTCCAGGCCGTCAGAGCGGGGAACAGGGTTGTGTGACTCGTTGCGGGACAAACAGCACACCGCCTCCCAAGCGAGTGCATCTGCAAGGTTCCTCCCTGTGCAAGGCTACGAAAGGCGATGTAGCAGAAATCGACGAGCGCAAGTAACGGTAGCAATGACCGTCACCCAAGCCAAGCAAACGGTACCCAAACAGGAATCCGCAGAACTCGTCCGCAAATCTCGTCTGCCACAGAGCTGTGATTGTTGGACCCCGCCTGCGCTGTTCAGAGTACCAAACGCGGCCGCACCGCGATCTGAGAGCCGACTCGCGGCCGCAGGGGTGCCCCACCTGTCCCATCATTGGACTCTCGACGTCTTCGGCGCCCTGATCGCAGCCATCCCTCAGGCCCGTCATCGCTCAGCCGCCCGCGTCCCCTGCTGATCGCCGTCGACGAGCGTCAGCCCCGCGCAGCTCGCCTGATCCGGCGATCTAGCGAGCAGCGCGCGCGACGGCCCGCATCGAGCGCACGCTTCGCGGTGTGGGCAAACGTGCAGGGGAGGAGAACGGGGCGCCCTATCACATCGTTGAAACTGCACTTCTGGAGCAAAGGAGCCCGTCAATATCGAGGGCTGGGTGCCGGCCAACGATGCGCTGCGGCCCTCACGCACCACCGCGACCAAGGTCGCCGTGAGCGCGCGCCGTCGACCTGCCAACCCCCCACAGGACCACGGAGCCAGGACCAAAAAGTCGCCGCCAGAAAGCGCAATCTGTTCGGCCGGCTACAGAAACGCTCGGCACCGCCAAGATGTCCCGCGCCGCCGCGCTCCGCGGCGCCGGAGGAGCACCCCGGGCGGCCACCCCGGCACCCGGCAGTCCCCATACCGCACCAGCCCTCCCCCGACGACCTTGAAACCGACGCCCATGCCCATCCCAGCCCCGCGGGGGCAGCTCCACGGATGGGGGCGGCAGTCGGCATCCAAGGTCGAACCCCGTGGGCATCCACGCATCCTTACGTCGCCGCAGCCCCGTCCCCCCCCCCTCCCCCTCCCTCCGTGCAAAACTCGGCGGTACCGAGATGGGCGTCTCAACGCGATCAACGAACACAGAACACGACTTTTGCTTCCGACAGACTATCCCTCCATCGCCAGAGAGTCAGCCGGCGATGCCCAC
This sequence comes from Ostreobium quekettii, assembly GCA_905146915.1. Taxonomy (NCBI): domain Eukaryota; kingdom Viridiplantae; phylum Chlorophyta; class Ulvophyceae; order Bryopsidales; family Ostreobiaceae; genus Ostreobium; species Ostreobium quekettii. Next base: position 45,853 of record CAJHUC010000806.1, on the reverse strand, counting down.
GCGGCGGCGGGTCGGAATGCGACCGGGCCCAGTTTCGGAGTCGGCAGAGCGCCCGAGCTCGTGGCCTCCAGTCCGACGGGAGCCCCGATGCCGGGCCGGGATGGGCGACGCACCTGTGGGGTGGGGCCCGAGCAGCCAGGCCCTGCCGCCGAGTGCGGAGGCCCAGCCACCCGGCCAGGCCGCAAGGTGGAGGCTGCAGTCCCCGCTGCGCCTCCCCCCCCCCAGGAGCAGGAGGAACACTTCGCTGCTGCCAGCTCGCGGCGCCTCGTTTGCTCACAAGCGCGCTCATTACCATTTGATTGACCCCAATTGGGGTCAATCAAATGGTCGGACCGTTTGCAATTGGTGCGTTTTTGGCGCCCGTTGCGTTGCAGTTTAGAACCTGTGATCCCAATTACTCGGTCCGAACTACCGGAGTTGGCCAAAGCAGCCGGAGGAGCTATGTGCAGTCTGGGGTCGGGGTGGCGCTTTCCGCGATCCATAATAGACGTCCCAAAGGAATGTGGTGGCAATTCCTACAATAGAGCGGCCAATGGCCCCTGTGGAGGCCACGAAATGCTTTGTGTGCTGCGGCACTACCGCACAGGTCCTGAAAATGTTGTACAAGCTTTAGCACTCTACAGTTTTGTACTGCCATTTTCCCTTCAAAGAGGCAGTGTCCAAGACTTGCATTGAAGGCAGGGGCCTGAATTCCCCTTGGGGCCGTTGTACAAGAGACCGAAACTTCCATGTTGGCTGTGATTGGACGCGGCGTCGCCCGCTCACACATCGGGACATTACCCCGTTACCCCGCAAAGAAATTGAAGAGATGCCACTGGCTGGAATTTGCGTCCTATTTGCGCTGCAGCCCTGTTCATGCTCAGCGCGGTATCTTCAAAAGTGCGCAGCAAGGACCTGATGGAGGGGGTCCGTCTGTGGGCCACAGTAGTCGCTCCCATTGGAGAGAATATTCGTACACCCCTTACCCACAGGCTCCATGCATTGTAAGGCCCAGTGATATTGGCACGATCAAGGCACGACGCTGCATGACGTTGGCCACTGTCGATGGCGCCTCACTACTCGAGCACTCGACTGAACGATCGACACTGCAGCAAGTGAGCCCCCATGTGGCACCACACCAGAAGGCACAGTATCCCATTCAAAGCCATCGAGAGCAGCGCATGCGTTTTCTGGATGGGGCCCTGCTGGATGGGCAGGCCCTACCCGCCACAAGAAGTGGGCCCGCTGCAGCCATATATACAAATCCTGTACACACAAGGGAAAGGTGACATTTTCACTGGGTACGCAAAATACACAGCAAAAGCTCCTAGACCCTGTTTCTCCCTCCCCACCGTGTCAAGCTGCATACACAAAGCGCCCACATTCGACTGCAAAGGTGCAAGACGGCGCTGGGATGCCTGAGGCCCAATTTGACGTCGTCGCCCACCTCAAACGACAGCATCAGCAGCCATATGCATACAAGGCTGTGTCCAGTCTCGAAGCACTCTTGAAGCAGCAGCCGACAATCTTGATTTGCCCAATTACATGCACACCTCACACCCTGGACGCACATCCAAACAACAACCCTACCACAATGTGCGACTCTCCAAGGTGAGCGCACCCAAAAACAACGTACAACCCTTCCACCCCACTCCCTTGGGGTGCACACAAGTTGCACCACCAGGTGCTGCGGCAGAATGGCTTCCAAGAAGACAGAGGCAATAGGGATTCCCAGGAATGCAGCATCTGCTGTCTCTCGCCGCAATTCTCTCAACAAGCGGCCCCCTTCCTGAGTGCACATAAATGCAAAATGGACGCACAAATTTGTGGGCATTGCCATGCAAGTCGACATAAGAATTCGTACACCACCCGGCTGGCCCAAGCGCAGGCCCGCATCCTGCCCTCTTCCAACAACCCGTTCCTAAACATTGGCCAACAACCTGAGCACTGGGCAATGAATCCCAAGTGCTCGGCAAAAAGCATGCCTGTGGGTACCCCCCAACGCCTGTCTGGAGACAGGCAAACATCTGCCCGACCCCTCTTCTACTTGCCCTAGACGCAACCCCCCCCCCCCCCTGACCTTGTTGCATGCCCACCCGTCAAACCAGGGAAAAATCGACAACCGCCCCTCATGCCAGGTACCGATACAGCTTGCGGTCGTGTTGGTCCCTTTCCAAAAACTCCCTCTCGATCAGGCTCTCGATGCGCTTCTTGATCACAGAGGGGTTTGGGTTGAATCGCGGCGCCAGCTGGTGGGTCACCTCGGTCACGATGCTGTTGTGGTCCAGGACCCTCCGGGCCTTCATGATGCGCACGATGGCCGCCTCTATCTGTGGCTTTCGGTCCTCCTCCACCTTCTGTCGTGTCTCATGCTTCTCAGGCTCGCTCTCCTTCTGCGCCGTCACCGTGCCTATCTTGATCCGAGTGAACTTGCTCTGGAACTTGTCATTGAACGTGAACACGTCGCTGTCGTTCACCTCCTTGCTCATGGGCTCCTTCACCAAAATGTTCTTGCCTTTCACCAGGGCGAGCGACTGCAGATTCCTCTTCAACTCTGCCGGGGGAATCTTGGAGGCGTCTGCGATTTCTTGGTACGTCAGCCTGTCGCTGTCGTTGAACAACATCAGCACGCAGGCCTGGTAGGTCGACACGGCAAGGATATGGGGGCTCCTGCCACCGCATGAGAACTTCAGCTCAGCAGTGCCCATGTTGGTCTGCCAAGTGAGCCGCCTGCCATTCCGCACATGGAGGTAGAACTTCTGAAACTCCTCGCAGCACGCCTCCAGCTCCCGGGGCAGAAGGCATTGGTCCGTGGCCTGTGCCGGCCAAGACCCCGTGGTCAGCACCTACAAACGAAGGCATTTCATGTGCACATCAGCATGGTGCCCTCACAAATTGTCACACATGGCCACAAGGTGTACTGACAAGATTTGGAACCGCAAATCCACAGAATGTCTATACCTGCACGTTGTGCAACTGCAGAGTGTTGTGCAATGCCACAATACGTGGAAGGAAGAACTGGAAGAACAGCACAGCATCAAATTGCTATTGCCTGCGTGAATGGCAGAGCATGGAATTGATAACATGATGAACAGAACAAACATCAGCAGGGCACACTATCAGAAATGAGAACATGAACCAGCCCAGGGATACATTCCAAGTCCAATCATTGCTTCCATCTTGCACTCCCAAGCACCATTCCACCATCCACCTTACGTGGCAGAGAACCAATGAGTCAGTCACCTGTACAGACAGCTCCAATCCCAGCTCCGTCTCGCTTCCCTCCAGCTTGTCCTTAAAATCCCTCATCATGTCTTCTGACGTCTTGATGTCATTGAACATACTCTCCAGCTTGCTGGTGAACTGGTACCCGCACTCAGTCTTAAGCTTGACAAGCAGGCTGCGTTCAGCATCGTCCGAAAAGCTGCGCCCCGAGAGCAGCCTCTTGGCAAGGTGTTGCTTATAGTACTTCTCAAACACGTCTTTCTCCTGCAAGAACCTAAAGATGGTCATAACCTTGTCCAGGAGTGCCTCCAAATCCGATTCGCTGTTGCCAAGGTCCTGAAACACAGAGAGAAGGTTGAAAATGAGAGACCACTGGACAATGGAGCTGCATGCTGCTTGCTGCAGCGGGCTGTTTTCAAAATAGAAACATATTGAATCGTGGCGATGGCGACTTACATCGCCTGCATCCAGTGGAATGGAACCGGTTTTGCACATTGATGTGGACGTTGGCCGTCCCTTGAATTGAACTTCCGACATTCCCCAACATTTTACTTCACTCATTCCATCGAGTGCAGATGGCATGAGCCATCCAAACATTCGTAGGTCTAAAACATATGTGGAGGTTTCAGTACACACTGACAACATGTTAGCAGATGCATGCTTCCCAATAACACTTTTGTTTTACAACTTGCCAATCAGTCCTTCCACCTGCCTTTGGCTGGTCGACATTGCTGGAAAGCAGCAGGATAAAACACATCCTTTTTTGGTATGTTACTTTTGGGGGGTAAGCTCATGTCCATCTTCCCCAGAGGCCTGTGGAGCATAGTGCATGCACACGTCGCTGTTTTTGCACTGGATGAAACTCTGACAGGCCATTGGCATGCACGGCAGCATGACCACAAATCCTGCTATTCGATCACTCTGAAATGCAACAAAAACGTTGCACATAGCGGTGTAAAGCAACTCCAGTGCACCTTTATGCCCTTCCTCAGTTTTTCATCAATGAAGAGCGATATGTACTCTGGTGACCTGGGACTTAAGTTGACAAAGTGCTCGAAAGCCTGCACCACAGAGAAGGACAACTCTGGTCACATGTCAATGAAGGGCGGAACAAAGCAGATAACATGCCATACAATGGGTGCGCCCTTCCCAAGCTGCCTTGGAAAGCCAATTGTTGTGGCTGCCATCCCATTGGGTGCCTTCAGGCACACTCTGAATCTGCATGCACACATCCCTTTCCCCTTACAGGCTGCACCAACAGTGTGCTCAAGAGGTGACAGATCATTTCTGCACTTGGTGGCCAAACCAACCAAAGCAGATATACACACTTCAGGTTCCTCACCTGGTTGAGAGCATTCCTGAAATTCCTGTCCTCCTTGAATGCCTGCTTGATAATCAGCTCGTACTTTTCCCTGAGGTCCAGCAGCCCCTGCACAAATCCCACTGGGTCCTTGGACCTCTCTGGGTCCTGCACCAGCTGCCTCCCTGTGTCCTTCACATAGTTGGCCATCACCTCCTTCACCAGCTCCAAGCCACCCTGCACTTGGCCAAATAGGCAGTACATGCGGTACAGGTCATCATACTTGTTGTCCCTGAGCAGCGCAACACCCCCAGAGTTCTCCATGTCGATAAGGGTCTTCATCTGCAAACAGGCAATCGACTGATCTTGAGACAAATGGACTGCAGTTATCTTCATAAACAATCAAGCAACCAACAAAAGTGCGGACGAAAAGCGATACAATGGTCTTCATCTGCCAGCAACACACACTGGCAAACAATGGCCATATCACACAGTTTACATCTGCGACTCTATTGTGCAGCATCACTGGAAATCGCGACAAAGCACCTAAAAGATGGTGTAAATCCATAGCCAACTTGCATGTTGTCCAAATTGACTATCCTTAACTTCAATGTCTTTGTTTTGGTGCTCATTTTTCCATTCGCATGCCGGCAAAGCTGGCATGGGCACCCTGAGGGTAGATTTTCTGCTACTCATATTGCTCACTGCTGGGTGCCCTGTCATTTGGACCTGGACTTCACTTCAATGCTGTGACCCCACAACTGACAGTCGCAAGCCAATCGAGCAGCGCAGCTGTTCGGAATCAGGGTGCAAGGCACGACAGCACACGGCATACAATTTCAAGCACAAAGCATACAGCAGCAACGAGTTCCTTGTTGCCGCTACACTGCATACGTATTGTGGAAAGTATTACCAGCAACCTTGCAGGAGGTCGTTCATCAAAAGGCATACCTCTCGTTTCCTTATGACTAAGTTTTGCTCAGGCAACCATGGAGACAGCGGCTGAAACGAGCACCAAAAGTCAAGCTACAGAGAGGCCAAAGGAGCCCGAACGAAGCAAATCATTTACAAGAGGAAGACTAACGATGTTTGAGAGGAGTAACCAATAACCAATATGAGTGGAGACTGGATATCCCAATGAAAATATCCCATGCTACAGTCCAGCAACTTTATCTCCTGTATAGCTATGTGGCTGTGGTAGGAAAAAGCCACACATCTGACGCAGCTGCCTCCTTGCTTGGTTGGCAAATGTGCACCGACACTCACTACATGATAAAACACAACAATACGAATGCCAGCCAATCCCCACCATCACAGCCAAAAAATGTCTACCAGCTATTGGAATCCAGATTTTAACAAAGAAACACTTCAGCCCACCTGCGGCATTGTGCTTCCAAAACTGCAATCTACCATTCCCATATGAGGGTGCTACCAAAGATGATGGTGTAGCTGGGTATTCTTCATTCAAGTCCGTGCACATCTGTACCTGATTCAAGATCAGCTCCATCTGCACAACACTGACGATCCTGTCCATCGAAGAGGCATCCAGGTAACTCCCAACCCTCTCTTTCTCCTCTGTCAAACGTCGTTCAGCTTTCCTGAGATACTCGGGGCAGTCGCTGCTACTGATGTACTCATTGGCTTCTTTCTGAAACATAGCCATGCCCACACAATCCATTCAGGGAAGCACGGCAATCTCGTAGGGCAGCAGCTCCTTGCAATACTCGAATAAGACCATCCATGCTGATGACAAAAGGTCCACATATCTCTGCACACCTTGCATATTTTCCTGCGTTGGAATCCAGTAGAACCTGAACTTCGAATGTGCAACAACATCAGGCAGTATGCAGGGAAAAGAATGTATCTGTTCCACGTCTCTTCTTGCTAGGGAAACGTCCAGATGGAATTGAACCTGACCATGTCGGGGAGGACACACTCAGGCATAGGTGTTGTGTCGGGCATCGATACCACAGCAAGATCACACTGATACGTGTCACAAACATTGGCACCCAAGCCATTACATGTGCTGTAGCAATTCTGATAAAATCTTTTCTTGAACAACAGTCAGACACCAACATCATGTTGTCAAATGCGTGCCAGTGGAATAAACACACCAGCTGGATTGGTAGAGGTAGTGAGAACTGCCTATGCACAGCTCTTGCTATGCCAAATTGAGCTGGGTTGGGTGTCTGGACTGCTTGTGGTGTCTACATCCCAAGCCAAAATCTGACCGTCAAGGTGGCTGCATGGCCAGGTCGTTGTTCATGTGCCAATGGATGGTGCATGCACGCTGCCATACGGTGCTCCAGCCGTCCATCTGGAGGTCTATCCAGCCAAAAAAGAAAATGTCGAATATTAAAGCACTTATTCCCCTGGCAAACAGATATAGGATGGGCATCTCAGCCCATGGCTGCGATGCATGTCACCGAACAAACAAGGCCAGCAGCACAGAACAAATGTATCTCTCCTATATGCCATGTTCATGGCACCTGTGCCCTCAAAATGTGATGTGCATAGATACAACCAAACAGGAGCATGTCAGGGGTGGTGGGAGGTTTGGCGGCTGTTGTCTGCGACTCACCTTGTAAAACTCTGCCGACGCCGAGAGGAAGGGCTCCTCGAAGTCAGCCACATACACATTCTTGCCCAAGGCGGTGAACATCTAAAGGTGAACAACAAGGACCATTTCACTCCCCTGTCCAATGCAAACTAACGAACTTCCAGCACCAAGTCTCTTTTGCCCACACCGTGGCTGGGCACCAGTCTCGCAGAGTTCAGGATGAAGCAGGGCAAGTAAATGGGCAAATACACTTCTTCGTTTCCCTTAGTGCCTTCCACATTCTCATCAGAGAGTAATCAATAAATTGAGGAGCAACGCCTAATGTAAGAGACATCATGGCCACTGCAGATTATCAAATAATCTAATACCAGCAGTGGCTTTGCCTCATTCAACAAGCTGCCTTTGGCACTTCATTCAACAGCAGGATATTCACAACCTGGCGGTTCAAACACGATGTCAAAAAACAGTGAACTCACCTTGATGACTGAGCGCATTAGCAACCTGTCAATGACCTCCCCTGTTCTTTCCTTGTGAACCAGCTCCAGCAAGATTCTGCGCAGCCTTTCAGAAATCTGGCGGTTTCGCACCACAACTTGACACCACAGATCCAAGCCAAGCTGGTAGACATGTGTTTTTTGGTTCTGTTGAACATATGTTCTGTCCATGTACTGCAACACATACCCACACACATTTTCAGGATATTCAACAAGACTTTATTGATGGATTTGGCAAAATGGCCACACGTCACAACTGTCCATCGATGTCGTACCCTCACTTGGTGAAACCAATTGCCAAGGAGTGCCGTTCTATCTCTCGTTCGCTATTTGCTTACTGGATGTGGCAGCCTGGGACTATCTTCGCTTGTGATATGCAGCCCTTGGTGAAATTGTTGCTTTTGCACCAAGTGATCTGTTGTAGGGCTTGAAAAGGCTATGGTAGTGGCCCCAACTGTCATAGAGACAAGATTCAGGCTGGAATCCTCCTGATATTCGTAACTGCTGCCATGCCCATACTCCACTGGGTCTAGTGCAGCCAACCATGCACACTGCCGCGATCAAAATCATACACACAATGGGCCTGCTTCGACCAACAGCCTCGCCCTCCAACACCCTGTGTGGTGTTCATATAAGGAACTGGCAAAGCCAGGCCTGTCGATCAGGCAGGCAAATTCACACTGCTAAGCTGTGTAGCCAAAGGAACAACACCACATACTCATTTGGAATTGAACAGCCAATTTGAAGCCGCAGTAGCCTTCTGACAAATGTCACAAGCATTATAGTCCAGTACTTACCATCAAAATATCTCTGATCATTTGTGTTGATTTTTGGTGTTCATCCCATCTGTTCTTCAGCTCCCTCAGGAAGGATTCCCCATGTGCACTCTCCACAACAGCTGCAATCTTGTGCAGATGGTAGGTAAGTGTGTTTATCAAGCCCATGTAGAGCTTGTCGCCGAACCGATGCAGCACCATGTTGTATGCATTTCTGAACAAGCAGCATGCTTGTTGAGAATTTGTGATGGGCATGGAACCATTTGGATGCACAGGAAACGAGATACAAGATGGCAAAATCTCGACATACGCCATGGCTGCAAGCTGGCACCATTCCACTCTCTTGACACCAGGATAGGTCTAGATTCTTTATCCAATACATGTTCACAGCTTTCACATGTTCCCCAAGGTCACAACAATCAAAATCAACCTCACCGAACACCACAAAGGGACCCACCTGTAGAGCTCCTCAAAACTCAACTTGCTCGCGTTATGGTTGTGAATCTTCTCGATGGCATCCTCCAGGACTTTCCAAGTTTGCTCTGCGCGAAGGAAAGAAGCACACACAAGCTTTCAATTCAAGTACCCAGTTCCCCCACCATTGCACCATTTGGACAATCCTTCCATTAAGCAACGACCTTTCTGCTGAAATTCACTTCTTTCCACAGTCATCCAGAGCTGCCCAGGCCCCCAAATAGGCTAAAAATCCAGTGGCAGCATTTGCATTTGGCTGGCAAAGAATCTGCCACAGGGTTGAAGGGTATACGATCATGCATGCCCTTTGAACAGAAAGTCAACATGCGATTCAATAACTCCCAAACCCCGCCCTCAACAGGCACATAAAGATTAGACCATTTTCCAAGCACCACAGCACTGAAAGCTCATCTTATCCAGTCGTGCTGTGCAAAGGCCCATTCTGAAAACACAAAAACAGCACAAGCCAAACTGGTTTTCCTCATATTCCGCACAGATCAATATAAAATTAAGTCGCACAGTGCAGCCTGTGTTCATCAGAGCAGTATTATGCATCAGGCATTTCTGGCTGAGAAGTCCGCCGTTTCAATTCACCAATAGAAACGCGGCATGATCACAATAGGTAATCGGTACCAATCAATGTCTTGCCTGCATAGTGTGGGTGCATCTGGGGGGGATGCTTGAAGGGCTCAATGTGTATCCTCTGGGGGGGCAAAAAGAAATCCAGTCAGCGTTAATCCAGCTTCCCAGCAGCACCTGCTGGATCCTTCAACACAGCAGCAGGTCGCTGCGCAGGCGTCAGTGGGCCCAGATTCTTACACAACAGCAGCGGACTGAGTCTCCTTCGAAATGCACTTCAAACTGTGCTGCTACTGAGCAGACCCCGGGGTGATCAGGGCGTGCAAAGGTGCCCCAACGCTGCGTCCGGTTCTGCAGGAGTCTGGAGGAGCAGTTGCCCGGCAGCGTCTCGAAGGCTGAGGCGGCATGTCGAAATCGCGCCTGATCCCAAGCACCGACAGCCCGCATCCCAACGCACATCCCTCCCACAGCACCCAGCTCGGTGCACGGCAAAACCCGCCAGCTGCCTCCCAAACCCGTTCAAAATCAATCCAGCCGAGGCGCCTTCCCCGGGCCATTGGGATCGAAGCTGGCGCCAAGCCATTTAAGGCATCGCGACAAACATCATCCCTCCCGCGCAGTCAGGTTCCGGTCCGTCCGACCCGTCCCCCCTAGCGATCGCGCGTCCCCGCCCGCGGCCCCAATCCCTCAACTCCGTGCGGGCCAGCGCAGCCCTCCCACGCCCACGCCACGCCACTCCCCCCGTCTCCCGGACGACCACAGCCCAGAGCAGAATCGCCACACCTCCCCCCGCCCCCCCGCCCCAAAACATCGTCGGCCGTCATCCCCACCCGTCCACCCGCCCGCCCTCCCAACCCCCGCCGCCATGACCACGTCCCACCCACCGAACCCATCCCCCACAACCACAATCCTCCCCCCCCACCACCCCACCACCCCACCTTGTTCTTCCCGGAGGAGCTCATCGCGCCCCGATGCCGCCCGCCCGGCGATCAAGCCCGGCGAAATCAATCCAGCGGGTGCCGCGCCGGCCGGCCGCCCGCGTCGAGGGCCCTCCCCCCTCGCGGGCGCAGCGGGGCGCTCCCCACCCCCCTGTCCTTCCACCTGTGCGCCCAGAGGCGCACAGCCAAGTTTCAACCTTCTCTCCCTTCGCCGTGTCACGACCTGGGCACCAGCGCAAGCGCCGCTTGCAGCGGCAGCCAGGGATTCGAGTGGCGCTGCCCGAGGACTGGCGAAGGGCCGCCGCGGCTGCCGGTGCGTGCAATCCGCGGGCTCAGTGAGCTCGGACACGGCTGGGCGGGGGCACGGGGTGAAAATCCTCACCCCCGCCAGGTCACATGCGTCCAAGGACGAATGCGGGAGGGTGGGTGAAGAGGGGGCGTTGTCCCCTGTGTTAGGACGGACTGGCCCTAATGGCCTGAAACGCGGAAAGTGTGGGAGCCTGACGCGTTGCCCGACGGGAGTGGCGATTAGGGTTGTCCCGGAGGGCCTGTCACTGTGTTGTTGGCTCCGCGGGGATTGCCGTCCCCCGGGTTGGGCGCGTCATGGGCGCGCGGGTCTTCTCGCCGCGCCTCGGGCGGTGCGCGCCCGCGCGGGCCGGAGAGCCGCGAGGGGGCCCAGCGCCCGCGGGCGGCGCGAGCGGGGGCGCCAGGCGCAACGTCAGGCTGCAGTGCGCCCGCGTCGATGGGCCGGAGGCGGATGGGGTGCACAAGGATCGAGCGACAGCGGCGACCAGCGCCCCGGGTCCAGGTGCGTGTTGAGGGGCCTCCTGTCGTGAAAATTTGTTTCGGATTCCGCAACTCATCCTTGTTTTCTGTGCTGTTTTGATTGCATTCTCGAAACATGGTAAAAGAATTGGGCCATTGGGGATGGACCCAGTTTTGAGCCATTTCAGTCAGCGAAAAGCTCCTGTGAAGTTACCACTTGTGCGTATGAATCAACATGCTGTTCCTTGCCGGTGCGTATCAGCTCAACCTGTGGCCAGTCCAGTGAAGACTGGGCCGGTGAAGACGTACAGCCTCAGGAGTGGGGCCCTTGCCTGCGGTGTGAAAACAGCGACCACGAAATTCGACCTCCCACCGCCGCAGCTGGCAGCCAGAAACCTGGTGAGAAGTGCAAAAGGGATGTCGTTCTGTTCCAACTGTACAACTGGTATGTGGCAATACAATGTCAGAATTGCAAATATACACATGCAGCTGCATTGCGCTAGGTTGTGCAATGCAGTGTTGCATCAGTTTGCTTGGTGCAAACTTTGCTGATGGATGACAAGCAGGTCACATTTTGTTGTGCCACTTGTTGCGTTGCGGTCGCTGGGCTTCAGATGGGCACCTTTCGCACAGGCTGAATTATCCTGGTTGTGTTCCTGCTGGAGATTATCCACCAGGGGACAGGGGCATCATGATTTATGCAGGGGAATCTCAGAGCAATCTGGAAAACATCAAGAGTACAGTCACCATGTGTGTTTGACGAATGCCAAAGAGATGGCATATATGAGATGGCCAGCCCCCCTTCCCTTCCAAAGAACATTTTGTAAGGCGTTTTTCACACTACCGACAAAAAGACAGACCACTGGAGGGCAGGCTAATTCTGTACATGTGCTCCCAGCCTCCAGCAGCAACTTTGCAGCACTTCACTGTCCATTGCAACAGGACTTGATTTGCATAGCAGTAACGTCAAACATGCAGAGGTGTGCATGTTGACAAAATTGGGCACAATCTACTGTCAGACCTGATTGAAGCCTTAGGTTTGTCTTCACTTTCCTTTTCTCTGTCTAGTACCAAATCGAATACGGGAAACAATGCCAAATGGACGATTCTCGTCCTTCAGATGTTCTATAAGACTGACCTATTGTTCAAGGTCTAGCCTTCCATACATTCGACGCTGCCTTGCATGCGAGGATGCGAGGATGTACACCATTTTGACAGCATGGCATCCCTCTGTAGCTGCCTCTGTTATCTGCATTAACTGCTGCACTTTGTTTGCTGCTCCATTCAGGTGGAAGCAGCTGAATCGGCACAGCTGTGCACCATCATGTCAAACATGCACCACAGGAGGGCAGGATGTCCCTTTGGTACTCAGGTAACAATAGTTTGCTGAGCAAATGCAGTCCTTGTTGTTCTGGTAAGGTACTGAACAGTTGCACTTCTCCCTAAACATCCATTTAGCAACTATTGTCCACCGAACAGCGTCACCGTGATCGTCAACACATCACAGATGCTGTAATTTTCTTGCCATTTTAAATCAAGATCTGCCCATGGACAGTAAGGTTGCTTTCAGCATTCTCCTCAAAAGCCCGCTGCAACGCGTGACTAAATGCGTCTATTGCTGCATTGAGGAAATGACACACTGGTCATTCCATGTGTCTCTACTGGGTTCAAGTCTTCAGCTCTTTTGGTTAAGAAAGCATCATGTTTTGTGTGGTGTCCAAGGGCGTCACAATGCTGGGCAGATGCTTCCAACTGCTGTCAAGGTTATGTGCTCAACTGGGCCAGTGGATTCTGTGGCGATCAAGGGAATTTTGTCAATTGCTCAACTGGGGATGCACACAGTGCTCACAGTATCCCCACTTCCTGCATTTATTTGGACAATGCCTTGGAATCTTCAACTTTACAAGAAGACATACTTTCTGGCTATCCCAATCATGATTAGCCTTGTCATTGCCACAATTCCTTGACAAAGCAGGGGGTTGTGGCAGGCACCCAGCAGTGCCCCAAAATCAGCAGCTCAAGTGAACTTGAATCACCTGTTCTACCTCAGCAGTGTAGAGTGAACAAGAAACAGATGGGTATCTTTATCACATCACAGTCTGTGAATCACTGTGAGTATCCCATGCATATGATGCAAGGACATGGAGGAGCTGGGTAATATCGCATGCAGCCATGGTTTTCGTGGTCATGTTTGTGGTGCCTGTCCCCAAGGGGCCCCGACTTCAAGAAAGCGAAGTCAATCCCACAGCATGCAGGCTTTGTTGGCAACAATGTTGTTGAACTTTTGTTGCTGTAGCAGTTCCATGAGTGCAACTGTTAAACAACAGTGCACCCCCCTGCATCTCACAAAGACGATGATGAGCATCTTCCCGTCCACGCCACCTGTTGTGGCACAGTTTTCATTTCAGCTGAATCTGTCGCTGTGAAGGCTCTAAAGTGTTGCATCACATGCAGGAGTCCAGTTGCTGCTGTATTCCCAACAGAACGGATTAGGACCTTGTGCTATCTTGTGACATCGTGCAAGGGGAAGCAAGTGTGAAAGATGATATGATATGATGGTATGAAATCTGCATAATCTTAAAGACAAAGCTCCACCCACTCTATTGCCGCACTTGAGTTTCTCTCACTCTCACCCAGGATTCATCACCAGTTTTATCCATCTGCATGCAATTTCTGGACCTGTGCGATGTCTGCATGGCTGGCAGTGCTGAGCCGTGACAATGCCAAGCTGATTCCTTGTGGCGCACTGCAGGTCACCTTTGCAACCGATGGTGCTGGCTATCCAGTGATCCGGCTCTCCCCCCTTGCAATTCCCACGCGCAACATCCTGGAGAACCCCATCTGCTCTTTGGTTGTCCACATGCCAGGCTGGACAGGTCTGTCCAATGCCAGAGTTACCCTCTTTGGGGATGTGTACCCACTGCCTCCAAGCATGCACCCAGCAGCACGCGAGGTGCGTTGGCTTTTGCACCACTGCTTTGCCTTTGTTTGTTGTCCTTGCCACTTTCTATGTTTTTATACGATTTTCGCAGGTGAGTGTGTGGCACAGCGATTCTCTCATTCCAATGGTTCTCATTGAACAGTCTTTTTTTGGTTTCGGAATTATGCACCGCAAATGTGACAGAATATTCTGAAATTTGCAAAAGATGAAGCAGTCAGGTTTTCAAAGCATTTGGTGTACAATTCTGTCATTCCAGCAAAAAATTTAGTGGGAACAGGGTTCAGGCAGCTGGTGCAATATAAGAAACCTGACAGCTTCGTAGCTAATGCGTTGTTGCTATGGTTTTAGGAGTTGTGATTGGGGAGGGGTAATTTGCTCCTATCTCTCAACAATGTGCTGCAGACTTTTGTCCAGTTCCACCGGAAGCTGTTGCTGGATGTCATAAATATTCGATTGACTGGCACACACACACATATCACAAGAAACCACCGTGTTTCTGGGAAGGGGATGGAAGTAGCAGCCAGTTGGAAAGTCACACTTGCAGTACGTTTAATACCATCTGCCTGACAAGAACACTAGCAGGCTGTGTGGCGACACAGGGGCCATATGAGTGCCCGTCATTGCCTTCAAGGAGTTGGGCCACTGTTTTGTCGAGCAAATACGAATATCATCATGTTGTTTCCTTGATTCCAACAGACGGCCTTTACCTGGCTTTGGCCCAAGTCAAGCACGAGTAAGAAATGACTCAGCATTTTTCCAAGCACATGTGTGAAAATGCGATGGACGCCTGACTCGCATCTGAGCCACCGCTTAGCCAAGAGAGCATGCTGCAGGGCCTGCTTGCCCCCCAATAACTATAAAAGAGAATTGTGGCCTCCTCCATACTGTTCTGCATTGTATGAATCCAGCTTGGTGGCCGATGGTACCTTTGTGGCATCCAGGCTGTGCCATTAATACTGTGCTTAGCAAACCGGGCACTTGGTGTGGAAGTAACTATGTCCAGCACTGGATATGACAATACGATCATGGGTGCATTGGCACTATGCTGACAATGTGCCGTTGCAACGGTATGGGCGATTTGCCAGCAGATGTTGAAAAGTTGTTGTCCCAACAATTCTGCTCTTAATGCATGCTGCGTACGATGCAGCACTGAAAATATACTGGATTATCAGCACACAGCCCATGCTTGTATCCTCATTGATGCAGTGCACAAAAATGCTGCATACTTTTGCACAAGGTGGTACGTATTTCTGTACTCACACCTGTTGGGCAGCATTGCAACCAGTGTAAGTAAATGGTTCTTGGATGCTGACAGTCTCTGTTGTGTGTGCAGCTCTTCCAGACATCGAGCAGTGGCCAGGACAAGTATGTGACGGGCAACACCCTGTACTTTAGGATGCACCGCATCAAGGACATTTTCTTTGTGGGTGGCTTTGGGACAGTGCAGTGGATCGACGTGGCCGATTATGTGTCGTGCAAGCCAGACGACATCGTGATGAATAGCAATCAAGACATGCTGCATGTACGTGTGCTGGGACTCATTGCTTTATGTCGATCTTGTTATCAGCTGCTTTTGTTCATGCTTCAGCAGAACTCTGACATGGCTGCAAAGCGATGTTGGCAATGTGCATGAAGGAACACGTGCTGCTGCCTGTGCACAGAGTTGTTATGGACTTGCATCTTTCTGTACTGAATTGGAACCCAGCGTTGAGCACCCTCTGTTGGACCAGGCCAGTCCTTGCAAAGAGACAATGCAGCATACATGTGGTTCCAGCTCATGCTGCGGAACTCAGTGCAAAAGTTTTGGTTACTTTTGCTTTCAGCACTTGGCACAGCTGTCCCAAAACAGGAAACAGCATCAGGTGCCAATACCATAACAAATGTGCAAAAGGATATCAGCATTTGAGCACTTAAGTGGCTGGACCATGTGGCAGGTGCTGATCGTTGACACACATTTGTTGTCCCAAAGCTCTCAATGGTCAGGAAGTGAGATCTTTGCAATGCCAGGTTCTGAATGAGAGCTGCAAAGAAGAATTACAAATAATGTTCTCTTCTGATGACACTCTGGTAGAAGATGCAACCGTCATCGCAGTCGATGCCATTGGGGCAGATGTGCGCATCAGATCTGGTCCCAATTTTGGGGTGTTGAGGATGGGGTTCGATGTGGTGAGTGGCTCAGGAGCGGGACAGGCCCGACATTGGTGCTGTGCCTGGTGTCCTGTCTGCTGAGATAGTGAATCTTTTGATGACATTTGTCAGCACATGACAACAGAGTCTGTGCACCTTTCAATGTGCTCAGGGCAAATGCAGCATCTGATCCTGAATCTAATATGAGCTGGAAGCAGGACAACTGTGACTGCATTGCCAGCACTTCAATGCCTTCTGTTTCACTGATGTGCTTGTTGCATGTGTCTTGCAGAAAGTACGTAGTATAAGCGAGGCCATCCAGGCTGTGAAGAGGGCGGCGCTTGAAACAACACAGTAACCTTTAACTCTGTGCGCTGCATCTGGGGCACAGGAGACGAATGATTGTGTGCCTGCCATCGACACCAACCTGTAGTTGCTTGGTCCCTCTCCTCCATTGCACTTGTGCTGGAAGTCATGAGGTGCATATTTCTGTGCACTGTTATGGAGCAGAGAAATGCCAGATTTTGGTTGCCCATTGTACACTATGACCGCATTTGTTGGTGATTGCAAGACAACCCACAAGCAGGGATGACCCATCTTAGGATAAAATACAGATGAAATTTGCAGCTCTTGCTTGCCGTTGGAATAGGGATAGTGCAGGTGGATCGCCTACATGCCTCGACAGCTTTGGCTCTGCGGCAAGGGAAATAGGCACTCGTAGTCACAGCTGCCCAACAGCAATTTGGGGCATGGAGGAAAATCGGACAGGAGGACGTATACTGTGGTTCAGCAGTCCACTCTGATTGTCAGAACGATCCATGCTGGGCAAAGTAGTAAGTAGTGTTGCGGTGTTGTAAAACTTAACGACTAAAGTTGGAGTTGTGCGTTCCTTCACTGTTGCTCTCTCCAGAACTTATGTGTTTGTTGGATGCCCTGCGCTGTGACAGTAAATCTTGCAGTGAGTTCAAAGCTGGATGATCCTGAAAGGACAGTATGGTGAATGTGGGCAAGTGGCAGAGAAACGTCAATTTTACCATCCCCCTGATGCCAGGCAAAGATAAGAGTGTGGATCTGCCAATTTTCTGAGGCCTGCAC
Organism: Ostreobium quekettii; assembly: GCA_905146915.1. Taxonomy (NCBI): domain Eukaryota; kingdom Viridiplantae; phylum Chlorophyta; class Ulvophyceae; order Bryopsidales; family Ostreobiaceae; genus Ostreobium; species Ostreobium quekettii. The sequence goes on along the minus strand of CAJHUC010000806.1, from coordinate 28,600 downwards.
AAGGTCAACCTGAGCAACTAGACCAGCGAGACGTGATCAGCAGCCAGTGGTACAGTCCAACCGGACCAATTTGACAACCTGCTGCAGTCTCTGGCTGAGAGATGTCATCTAATCAAGCGTCACACAGCATTCTGGAGTCAGCCCCAACCCAACATTCCCTCATCCCCACAGGGATCTACTAACTGTGTCTTTTGGCGAGTGACCTCGCGGGTTTACGCAAGGAGATGATTGGAGGCCTCCAGGCGGCATGACGGCAGGCATCATGTGCTCCACGATGTCCCTCGCCCCCACGCCCCAAAGTGTCCAGAAACCCAACCCCAGCACACTGGACTCGACCAGGTACTGTTGCAACCAGAACTGATTGGGTATTATTAATAGCTGGACGCATTAGGAGGTGATGAGACAATAGTAACTGAATTAAGGACTCTGATGAATGGAATGGATGAAAGGGACAGAGTTCCTGTTGTCCCTTTGCTCCGCAATAAACCGTTGCCATGTGCTTGAGCCTGCAGTCCCCAGTCAGGGGTCGGACCCTACCTGCCTTCGTCAATACCATGCACACAAGACAAAACAAAAAGCACGCCATTCCCCTCTCAACCCAGTTCAAATGACGTCGTCCCTTAAGGCCCGGGCCTCACCCTCCAGGTCGCCCCTCGCCTGGCCGACATCCTCGCCCCTTCCCGTCCCCGCCAGCCCCTCCATGTGCCTCTCCAGTGCCGTCAGCGCCTCCAGCCCCCCCAACGGCACCTCGTGGTGGTCCCCCGCGATCGGCACCCCGTGGTCCCGCGGGTTGATGCGGATCAGCGTCCCGCCGCGCGTGCCGTCCACCAGCCGCTCGCTCTCCCACCGAACCGTCGGCACGCTCTCCCCCGCGCCCACCTGCAGGCAAGGCGCTCTCTCAGCGCTGCAGCTCTCCCAAATTCGATCAACACCAACATGACAGCGGACAATGAACAACGGACGATGCACGACGGACGTCGAACGCATTGGACAGACAACCGCAAAAAATGGACAGACAACCGCGGGCAGTGGGCAGAGAACGACCCAATACAGGATAGGCAACCGCAGGCAGTGGACAGAGAACCGCACACAGTGAACATGGAGCCGAAAAAATGGACAGACAATCTCAGAAAATGCAGAGAACACCTCAAAATGGACGGTGCCCTCCTCCCGATCCCCACCTCGATCACCGCGAACGGCTTTCCGCTGCGCCTCAGCCGCGACGCGAACGCCCTGTACCGCTCGTCCTGCGCCGCCGTGCGGTCCTCCAGCCACTGGTAGTCGTCGAACATCAGCACGTTGGGCCGCGCCAGCCCCCCGCAGTGCCTGCAGGCCGGCAGCGGGCGGCTCGCCCGGAACGTGCCCTCGTCCACCTCCACCTCCAGGTCGTCCGCCGGCCAGATCAGCTCGTCGACGTCCCCGCGGCCGGAGCAGCGCGCTGGGTCGGCGCACTGCAAAAAATTAATATCCCCGTGGCGCTCCATTATCCTCTCCTGCAGAAACCCGGCCCGGCGAAAATGCCCGTCGACATTGCTCGTGAAGACGAAGAAGCCGTCCGGGCGCCGCCGCGCCCACTCGAGCAGGATGCCGTACCCGGCGTGCGGACTGGCCGCCCGGTACAGGCCCAGCCTGTGGCCGAAGAAACCCCACGCGAACGCCGGGTCCTGCGCGAACCAGCGCGGCGTGCTGACGTCGGGGAAGGAGAGGCCCAGCTTGGCGATGGGCGGGTAGGCGGCGTGGAAGCCTTGGGGACCGCGGAAGTCGGGCAGGCCGGAGTCCACGCCCAGGCCGGCGCCGGCGGTTATGACCAGCGCGCTGGAGCCGTGGATGACCCGGGCGATCTGGGCCAGGGTCTTGTTGGACACGGGCTTCGACATTTTCGGGGAGGGGGCAGGGGGGGGGAGTTTGTCGAGGGGATCCTGACCCTGCGCGGTCGCGCGACGCCCCGGGGGGAGTGCCGGCCCGGGGCGGCCGCAGGGGCGTCTGGGGCTTTCTGGGCGCGGCGCCAGCACCTTCGCTGCGGGTGCGGGCCAGCCGGTGGGAGGCAGGTTCGAATTTGGCACGCCAATGTCCAGCGATTCCGTGTTTGCCTGGCATTGGCATCGCCTCCTGCCGGCACACATCCCACGTCGAAATAATATTACTGCCTGCACCAAATCGGTGACTGCTTGCACTTAATCACGTGCACACTATGTCCTAACCTCAGTTTCAGGGTTAGGTTTAGTTTTAGGGTAAGCTTTAGGTTGTGGATTAGGGTTAGGGCAGGTTTAGGTTTAGGGTTTAGGGTTTAGGTTTTAGGTCTAGGTAAGTTTTGGAGGGCGTTGGTGCAAGCAGTCACCGATATAGTGCAGAAAGACACCGATTTGGTGCAGCCAGTAATTGTATGCCTCCCACGTCTGGGACCACGTTAGTGTCCATGGCCCATCTGCCAACATCCACCCCAAGCCCCTGTGTGGATTCGTCTTGACGAGAGAAAGCCAGTTGCCCACTGACTGTGGGGCGTGTGGGGCGTGTGGGGCGTGTGGGGCGTGTGCCTAACAGATGAATGGGACTTGTCCGCAATATTCGGTGGGTTTGATGAGCAATGCTGAATGCCAGCGTTTGTGACCGAATTACTTCAAGCAGACACCACCCCTGCAATGCAAACGGCAGCCGCTGCAGTGCAGCGTGAGCACGGGGAACTCCTGGTGCCCTGGACAAGTCCACCAAGGGCAGAACTTGGATGTCGTGAGTGCCTGGTTTCCAGGAGTCGCAACCACGAAAGGCGGTTTACACGCAGCGCCTCGCCAAGCCTCAAAGATAAATTCGAGTCGATTGGCATGATCGCATTTTTTTCAGCGCATACTGGGCGTTCTTTGGCGTGCTCGGTCGGCATTTTCGCACGTTGGGTCACCGGCGTCGTGTCGTCATCCAATCGGCACCGTGGTTTCACCATTGTGTACACACTGATCAGTGGCCACTCACCTGTGACGTCAGAGCCGACGCAGTGAAGCGCCGCAGAACCCCGATATACATACGGGGCCTTCCAGCGCATTTTCGATCCAACAAAATGACAGACAAGCAATTTCTGTTCCGGGAAATGTGTTTGGCCTTTTTGCCTGGGAAGCCGAATTTGTATCAGAAAGTCTTTTTTCCTAAAAATCAGGACACTGCGCCACGTGCGAGCCTAGTAAACGCCTTAAATTTCCTGTAGTGAATGGAAAGCGCAGAGCCAATGGCAATACTTTGAACACTCAACTCGGGTTGAGAATTCGAAAATTGCCAAGGTCTTGCGGTCCCCCAAGAAGTGGTGTCCAAGAGTGGGGCTCCTTCCCGCGGGCTCACGGTGTAAGGAGGTTGGAGATGAAAACGCCGCCAAAATAGTCGCGACAGCGTTCGTCTTAAAGCGGGAGTGGTGGTAAGGCATAGGCGATGCTGCGCGATGGAAACTATGGCGGGCCAATTGGCGGCGTTGCAACGAGTCACATGAATCGCCGATTCCTGGCAGAAAGGCAGCGCATTTGGAGGCATACATAGCGGATTAACTTGCGACATTCAGCGCACATAAGGGCGATTTCTGGGATCAGCACATGGCCTTTCTAATGATGGCGTCCTATTGACATTTGACTGCTTTCTCAATTCGCTTCTTCCAAGAGACGTCTTTTGGAATAAGCCAAGGCCTACTCCAAAAGGCGGCATCCAATTCCGGACGAAGGATGCGCACATAAGAGCCAGCGGCCCCCACTGCAGGACTGCAATAATGAGCAGTTTGCACCACATTTTACTAAATTCAACTAATTTACTTGGTGGCAATTGATCATCATCATCATGATTTTTTACAGAACAAGGCAATGAGGTAGCCGTCAGCTTCCTATTTTGCCTGAGCAAAGCAGAGTCGGTGATTGGTTCATGGGAATCTGATGAGAAATACAAACTAAATCTATGATCTGTGAACTTTCGATGGCAATTGATCATGCTACCAGTCGCCACGAAATGGAACGATTATAACCGTGGTGGTGTTAATCAGAACGCGTGTAAAAGAGGGCATCGCGGACTTTGGGAGCCATCCCAACGACATCTTGGAGGCACGGCCGCGGCTCAATTTTGGCGACCGTGGGCGGAGCTCTTCCTAGATGCCTGCGGGGCCGCCCAAAGGGAAACGGACATCTCGCGCCGCGAGATGCGCCAGCATGGACCTCGACTGCCTGGAAGACATTGTCAACAATGGGTCTGTTCCCCGTTACAAGACACTGAACCGCGTCGGGCAAGGGGCGTTTGGAGAGGTAATGGACTGGAGCGGGAGTAAAGCGCGTAGGAGAAGGACGATTTGGGTTAGAATTTCCGGCAGCGAGGGAACCGTTTTGAGAGACACACAAGAAGGTGACCCTTTGGGGCAGTGTGAACGGCGCTTGCTCCTTTGTCCCTGCGGGATACTGCGCATTGAGCGCTCTTGTTTTGGAAGTGTGAGTTGTGCTTTGCAACTGAAAATTGGAGTCTAGCCGCCGAGTTTGTGCGGCAATACATAGCCCGGCTTCCGCTCTTGGTGCCTGTCCGTCATACACAATACTTCCCGGCAACCGAACCTGTGGCCACCATTTCTAACACATTAAACACGAATGCATCGGCAGCACACAGGTGAGCGAATCCAAGAAGCAAGAATATAGGTTTAAAAAATGCTCAGTTTGCAGTCTTAGGTTGCCCTGGCAAAGCACAGCTGTTTTCATTGACCCAATGCAATGCAATTAAATACTGAAAGTGTACAAAGCACACAGCATTAAGAGGCCGGAGCGTTTGTCTGCAACGAAGCCGATCGGACGGCGTTCACATTCTCACGCGAATATCAGGCATTTCCAGCAGGGGCAGCAACAAGTTTACTTAGGTTATGAGAACGTGTGCTGATTTCTTTTCTCTCATTGCCCGTTGTTGGAATTGCGTTTGGCAAAGAGCTTGGTATTTAGATTGAAGCTGCACCCTCTTGCATGCAAACGCGATGCTTTGATTGTATAATTAACTAGAAATATATTGGAGAAAGACGATGCTAATTCCGTACATTTTCTTTAAATTTTGTTTTCCTACTGTATCCAACTCGCTTTTGAGCCAGCACCCAAGCCCACTTCAATTTCGAAACACAGATTTTATGTGTCCAATCGGCTTGAAGGTGTTCAAAGCGAAAGACCTCATCAACGGAGACATTGTGGCGCTGAAACGCGTTTACCTGAAGCAACCTCCTCGAGGGATCCATTTCGACGCACGGAGAGAGGTGGACGCCCTCCGATGCGTTGAACACCCAAATGTGGTGAAGCTTTTGGATGTGCACAGGAAGGTGGGTTGCTGGAGAGCACTGGTACAAAACCAGCCCAATAACAATCGCCAGAGTACATTTTCGAAAGGAACTAATGCCAGATAGAATATTTTGTAGCACCTCAATTCCAACTATGCACAGCGAAGTGCTCACCTGGTTGAACCAGCCATCAGCGACCAAATCCCTTGGTATTACAAGATTCTGGGGAATTCTCTACATCTTTTCCACCACCAATGTTGAAAATTTTCAATTTTATGCCTAATTATTCACATATCGTTTGACATGACAGAAACTGCTGTTGGTTACCACCGGGCTGCGTCAGGTGTTACAAGCAATAGAAGTTAAGACAGTTCGCAAGCATAATAACTTCTAGATAGACAATGCGGAAAATGCAGATTTGTATTTTCCGTATGCACCTCTATTTACGTATTTGTCTAGCAAAATTTTTATGCTTATTATGCAGTTATATATTTATGTATTTCAGTATCTGTGTTCACGCACAACAATGAACATGTTTTAAAAATCTTCCCCATGTTCATAGCAAATTCGAAGCAAATTTAAGCACTGCTTCTCGCAGCCGTATCACTGCGGCTGTTTCGCTGAGAGAACATTTCACTGCTAGCGTTGAATATTATCTTTATTTGTGCATTTTCAAGTGCTCATCGAAAAGGTTCAGCAATTGGAAACTTCATCAAACTTCTTTCCGTAGTTCAAATTTTCTGAATCCCGAAAGAAATGCAGCACAGAAATGGCGACAGCAGCAGCAAAATCAGCAGCTGAATGGCGTCGCGCTTCTGGGCAAATGAAATTTCAACAATTTGAACTGCTTACAATTGCCGTTCCGCCATGGCACTTGGCGAGACGGTATAGTGTAATTCAGTGAGCTGCTCTGCACTACAGTTCAGTTTACAATGAGTAGTTCAGTGTATAGCAGTGAATTACAGCATACTCAGTGCAGCGCACCGCATTGCTTTGTTCGCGCTTATCCAATTGGTATCCAAGTGACACTCCATGGTTCGAAATCTCATAATGAGCTTATTTATATGTTATATTGTCTATCCGTAATCTTGGAGGAATGCCATAAATAAAGTATGAAGAAATGATGAATTTTGGCTTCTAAATATTTGTGTAACAGGTGTACTCATCGGGCAGTGTTGGGTGTGTTCGGGGAGCCGCTTTCTGAATCAACTAATTTTTTGAATGCTGGCCGCATCTGCTGAAAATTTCCAACGTTTGCATCTTATAACGGCCATGAAAACAATGCGAAGCCGTAGTGCAGAAAAGCTGACAAATCCAACCGAAATTCATTGTGGAGATGCGCTTCATAGGAATGGCACGTTTCACGCTGATATTTCAGGGTGTTTTGGGACGTAACTTATGTTTAGAATCTGTCCGAAATAGCCGCTTTTCGCAGGTTTCAGTGGAGGTGCTCTGGCAGCCAGGCTGCTGGTTTCTCATATTTTTAATCAGAATGTTTTTCATTGATCTTACTGTAAGTTTGCGGGTATTTACCGATCTCTGAGACTCATTTCATGGCATTGATTTTGTTAGGGATCTTACCTAATGATCGTTATGGAACATTGCTGCACGGATTTGGGCAGGGTACTCAGTGAGGCAGAGGAAGGGATGGAGCCAAGAAGGGTCAAGAGCCTGATGCGGCAAATTTTGGAGGGGCTGAATGCCTGTCATGCACAAGGTAATTACACATATCCCAGAAGTTGCTGAATGCTTTGACTTTGCCCTCGCCAGAACGTCTATGCCATGGTTGCTGCTTGTGCGCAAAACAAAGCAGTGCCGACTTGAAATGGACATCTCAAATGCATAAATTTGTTTTGAGCAAAAGGAAATGTCAGTTTCCATGTTTGTGCTGGTAAATTACCACAATAGACGACGTTGGCAGAATTTGTAAAATATCGTTTCGAGGTCATTTCTTCTACAACAATGTGGGCGGTGCAGCGACTTGCGCATTATTTTTGAAGAATGCAGGTATCGTCGTTTTGAGCATTGGCAACATTTCAAAGTACACCGACTACATGTACACCTTGTGCTCGTCTGCGCCCCCACGCAGACAGCAGCAGTTATTTCAATGCATCCAGTACGACAGACCGTTTCCTGAATGCCTATATTTGGGTGCTTGAATTAATCTCGACATTTTTGATCAGGTGATTGATATATGAGGAATGCAATGACGCCGGAGCTGCGCAGGATACCACCAAAATATACCGTTTATAGAAAACAATGGAATTCCCAATGGATTGTTTTCACAGATGATTTTCAGATCAAATTAAACGATCATCTCTTTGCAAATGGTGTGATAGATTGCACAGCAACTGCTTTGAATGCATTGCCCAATTGGAAGTCGCTCTGCGCATTCCACCACTCGTCCACGACAACCACATGCATGCACGAAATTGGGCAAAGATTTGGAATTCTCGATCGCAAAATTTCTAGCTGCTTTTCTTCCCACCACAGGCGTTCTGCATCGAGATTTAAAGCCTTCAAACGTTCTTGTGACTGAGGACGGGACTGTCAAGCTGGGAGATTTCGGACAAGCGAGATTCGAGGAATACGACGATGGCCCTCAGTACACTCACACAGTGGCCACCAGGTACCAGTAACCATCTGTCCATTTGTTGCTGACTGATCAGTCAAATCCATTGCAACGAGCAGATGCTCATGAGCACCTGCCCGTTGCAATGGATTTATCGTACCGATGGCGGGAAATTTTTGTCGAAAGGAATGAAGTCCTGGCTGAACGTGTTTCTGCTGGCGTTGTTGCCAAAAAAATACCATCCGTCATTCATAATTCAAATGCAACAAGGCCGAGACATAAAATTTCGCCCAACCAGCAGCAACAGCGGTTATCTCCAATGGAACTACGTGATGGATATTTGCCAATACACCAACGAAAATTTCGATTTTAAGCAATATCTTTGTGGAAAAGACATACTTTCAAATTAGCGATCAATTAATGTAAAGAAGGAAACCACGTTAATCCAATAAAATATGTTACACAGTAGTAAATGCAAGGCAACTATAGACATGTATTGTACTGTATATATACTCTCTGTGTGCGCTTTCTATGTGTACTGCTTACATTCACTCTTCAGACTTGTCTATTTGTCGCCGAAGTATTTAAATGAAACACCCATTTCCAAAACGGTGGGAAGCTACAAATCCGATGGGCTCCGACGTATTAGATATGCGCGGCGTGGAACTTGATCGCCAGAAATCGAATAGCATAATAACCGATCTTCTGCCACACAAAATTTTATCATGAATCTTTAATGACATTCTTCAGAGAGTAATTTGCTCCTTGCTTTATCCTATTCAAGTATTGTTCATTATTTAAGATTATTGCCGATAAACTTAAATAATCAATGTTTTTTCCAGTGAACAAATTATTATTAGAAGAAGTGTAGAAATAGTTTCTATAGCAGGTACTCTGAATTCTGTTTCATATATGGAAACATTTTGTGTGCTTATTTTGTATATGTTTCTTTCGCTGAATGCCATGTTAGGTGGTATCGAGCTCCAGAGTTGCTGTTTGGATCCAAGTCGTACGGCCCTGCGGTGGACATTTGGGCCGCGGGCATGCTGCTTGCGGAGGCGCTGGGTATGCTACAGATCCTTAAGTCATTATCACATGCAAATATTTATCTCTTGTTCAATTTATTACTAATTTCGAGCAGACATTCCCATATTAAGTCAATGTTTCCTGTCCAAATGACAGAAATGTTGGTTCGTTAATCCAGGGAACAGTGATTCAATGCTAAAAAAACTACGCCCCTTGAGCTTTCGTTAAGCTTTATCGAGTCTTTGCTGCCATGAGCAGTCCTCTCATGTCCCCAAAAATCCATACTTTCAATGTTCAAATATCGTTAGGAGTCCCGCGCACCTTTCATGACAAACGAAGCCCAAAAATCAAGATGCCAGATGGGTGGTCTGTCGAAGGTGGCAAGGCCCTTATCCGAGGGGAGACGGACATCGAGCAGCTGGGCCTCATCATACAACTGTTCGGCACCATGGACGAGAACAGCTGGCCGGGCGTGTCCAATTTGCCCGACTACGGAAAGATTCTTTTCGCTGAGTCGGCGGGGACGCCCCTGGAAGAGGCGCTGCCCCAGGCGCCCCAGGACGCGCTGAACCTTCTCGAGAAGATGCTAAGGTAATTTGAAGGCGCGCTTGGAAAGCGTTACCAAATTCATTGATGTGATTCGGTCCCATTAACTGAATCCTGCTCTGAATCATTTCCTTGGCCTTCCTATGCGAACAGAAAGGAGTTGGTAAGTAACTGTGCGGTACGTTGACCTTTTGTGGTGGAAAAAACATAAGGTAAACATGGTGTCAGGTTATGGTGAAATGTGCACGGAAATAATGGAACCACATAGTAACACGCTTGTCTTGGGTGTTATCTGGCTTGTACACTTATTCTGTCATTCATCCGGTTACGGCTTGCTTTCCGCGCCTGGGAGGTACTGTGTGCGAGAACGTCGTTTCCACCACACTTCCAACTGGGCTACTCAGTTCCAGCGCATGTGCTGAATGCGCACGGGAAGATCAGATCAGCTCATCAATAGTGCACTGGTTGCGGCATTTCGGGACACTGCTTCAGTCTTAACGTTTTCCCTGCGCGATGTCAGATTTCTAAACTAGGAGTGATGAACATCTTCATTGATATCACCCCATTTTGAAAAAGATTTGCATTTTCCTACGTACTGTGACGCAGTGTGGTAAATGGAACCAAGTACTGATATTTTTCTTTCATGCGAAGCGTTCCTGGAAATTCCCTCGCGTGGATAACGGCAGCTTTCCTTTGGGGGTTCAACCACCAAGTTTGAACAACAGTCAAAACTAGCTTAAGCGAAAATTATTCGAAAAGTACTTTATTGGATGTACCTAGATTTCCTTTCTCGCAGGTACGATCCCAGTGCGCGCTTGACTGCACGTGAGGCCCTCAACCACCCCTTTCTGTCGGAATCTGTCCCGGGGCGGCTGGAGGACACGGCCCTGTCGATATGCCACTGCAGCAACTCGAAAGCTCCAGTCGGCGGCAGCATCGGGCGACTTGCGCACACCACAGATGAGTGTCATGGCTAAAAGGGTGCTCGGGGTGACGGCGGCAGCACTGAGCGCATGGGATGTAAGGGTGGCGGGGCTGGAGTGTCCACGGATGAGTCGTCGCCAAGTCGCCACCCAGGACCCTTGCTACCTCGAAAAGGGACACCCCAAGTGCTGGGGGCTGCTGAAAACAGCGTTGAATTCTTCCACTGCGCTGGTGAAAGCACGGGGGCGTTGTCGCATGCATCGCGGGTCCAATGAGGCTGTTGTAGATGAAATATGGGGCTCAGATAACAGCTGTGGGAGACACCATGGGGTCGGGACACTGGATCAGTATTTGATTTTGAGGGAGTTAGATAATTCCTATTTTAAAATTTGATAGACTAGTCCATTTTCCGGTATTGAAAGAATATTCAGAATACATCTGTGGCGTTTCTGTTCTTGGGATGATTTTTATGGACTGCTTCCCCTTCGCACAACTGATCCGTTAGCGCATGGTGTGGTGGAGGGATTGCCCTAGACAGCTCGAGATATGCGTCCTCTGCATGCCAAGACAGCAACGAGGAAGTCGCCCTCTCCGATTGCATTCGAGTGCAGCTCCCGCCAAACACGGCATAGCGACCCCGCCAGGCGACAGGGAGGATCTGGCCTCAGATGGCGTTCCTCGAAGTGCTGTGGCCACCACCTTCAGCATCACCGCGCGCCAAAGTTTACCCCCTGAGCCGGAACACGATGCCCAAGCGTGACCCCACAAATCCCAATTCTTGAATGGCAGCATGGGCATGGATGGATGTACATACACATACCGTATAGTATCTACAGTCAGATACCTGGCAGTACACAGACAGCATCTCCGTAGATCTTTCACGGAGATCTCCCTGGACATCGCGTCCGTGCAAATGCTGCTGTGCGCTGTATCAGCACTACCGCGCAAAATGGTTGCAAAAACCTATCGGTTTGGCCACCTTCTCATTTTCCATTCACTTGTATGTTTTGCATTGCCAATTCTTTCGGTGCTCAATTCTGCCAAACGGGGCCTGTTACTCATTTGCGCAGAGCCTACTATCCCTGACTAAACGTTTAGTCAGGGATGCATCGTTGATGGTTTCAAATCGCAGTCACGTCTAACTGCTCCATTCAGCCCACAATGCACTGATACGAGGACACGAAATGGTCCTGCTCGGGCCTAACCAAGAGGCATAGAACACTGTTAAGTGTTGTTCATTAACGCGTAGCGCCCCTTATTTGCACCTACCCGCACTTCCTTAGGGCTCCGACGCTTGATGCCTCACGGGCGCACGCACTCGAGGCCTTCAGCGCTGTTCGAACACGCCACTAAACTGTTCAAGCTGGGCAATTCCTTTCTGTGGCAGATAGGGCCACAGAGAAACGATGTGGTAGCCCTGCAAGAGGGGGCGATCGTTTCTCTTCGGCAGGGTCGCCCATGGGCAACAGCTTGCCCATCTGAAACAGCTTCGTGCCAACGATGGTGCTGAGCAGTTGCACCGTCACCCCGCATACCAAGCGCACCAAAACGTGCCGCCACGTCATCGATACTGCCACCGCACCATTCGACGCCCCCAGGCCCAGGTCTACCACAATGCTGCTTTCTCCACCATCAAGAATCCGCAGCGCCCCGAGGCGGCACCCCGCCAATGAAGCCCATCGTCTCTGCATGCCCTAAAATTCGAGTCCCCGGGTACACACCCACTTCCAAACCTATCCCATGAAGCCCCAAACCCAGAAGAATCCGCGCGCCACACTGATTGATGGCGAGAGGAAAAATAAACGGGTGGTGGACAGAAAAACGCTCTTGGATATGCGCACGCCCGTCTTCGCCCGCAAGGTACAAGGGCACCACTTTGTCTTTTGAGACCCATTAAGAACAAAGGAACCCACGCGGGTCATTTCTTTGGAGCCCTAATGGCGGAGATTCCCGTGGTCTCCCTTGCAGTAACGAGGGAGTTGATGTCGTACGTGCCCTCGTACGTGTAGATGGCCTCGATGTCGCAAAAGGCCTTGGCGACGTGAAACTCGGACAGGATGCCGTTGCCCCCAAGCAGCTCCCTGGCCAGGGCCACCGTCTCTCGGCACCTCAGGGTGTTCCAGCTCTTGACGAGGCTGGCCATGCCGGTGGTGGACCGGCCGGAGTCGCACAGCTCGGACAGCCGCCATGTCATCAGCGTCATGGCCTGAGAAGGCAAACGGTACCAAAATTCAAATTGGAACTCAATCTGAAATTACATATGAAACTAATAATTGAACTAATATGGCAATCGACTAATGCACCAAGTTATTGAATTTATAATTGAACTGAAAACTGTGGCGTTTGCCTTGGCGGGAATGCGGAGAGGCAATCGGATGGCTCCTGAGTCTGCGGACGCCAAGTGCCGACCGAAGTGATGCGCCGCCGGACTGGAGTGCAACATTCGGCAGAGCGACATGGCAGCTTCGGTAGTAGCGTCTTCCGCCGCGAAGTGGTGTTAAGCCAATGTACACTAAACGCATTGCAACAACAAACACAAAGATACATGCAGCATATGCACGATATGCGCAAGATATACAACTATGCATCTAATCGATTCAATTCATTTCTAGTGGAGTACCAAGACGCACAGAAAAGAGCTTGGCCAAATCTCAGACGTACAACATTTTTGGTTCGTCAGAGTGCTGGCCCTGCTTAGGCGCATGGGAGGCGCGGGCAGACAATGTACCATCCGAGCAGGACTCTCAATAGTGCAAATGTGTTTCCTAAACTGATTGAAACCGTGACGAAACTCCAGTCTACGTTCACGCCTGTGTCACCTGAATGTTGGCCAGCATTCGAGAGAGCTTCTCCTGCACCAGCTGGAATGCGGCCAGGGGCGATCCGAACTGCTCCCTCTGCCCGACATAGCGCATGCACACGTCGTACGCCCCCATGGCGATGCCAACGGGCTGCCAGGCGACCGTGATGCGCGACGTGGACAGCACCTTGGCGGTGTCTCTGCAAGAGCCACTTGTGAGGTCCTGGCCGGGGCTTGAAAGCCGAGATCAAATTTGATGGACGGGCAATTCAAAACACGAATGAACGTCGCTGCCCATGACTCTTGAGCGCTTGCAAACTGCCGACATTGCGCAAGTGTTGCAGGGGTCTTGATCACGCTCTTCAATTTTCGAATGCCTTATGAACAGCCGCGGATACAAATCATGGAGAACGGCGAAGACTAAAGTGTATTCTTTGCATGGATATAATGCAACTATGAGCCAGGTCACTATAAATGTGGAATACCAGAGTACTGAAAATCGTGTATCATCAACAGGATATGCATATGCACTGAAAAGCGACAACCGGTGCTGTCGTGTAATGGTTTGCAGAATTAAATGCAAAACATTCAGAGAAATAGACCCTGCATAGAAGTATGTTTTTGTAAGTATATGTAATTCAAATATTTGTCACATATCCAAATACGTTACACGATAGCTTCTATAGTTTGATTTTCACTAAAATCCACAGCAATGCATATTATCGTTTACAGGATTGCTACAAGTCAAGATGTACACCAAAGATTAAATGCGGGAATGGCAACTTCCATAAGGCCAAACCTTGTGTGGCAATACTGTGTTTTGGGCATGTAATTGAACGAAATTCTGCTTTGTCACTGTTCACCAATCAAAAAAGCGAACCACCATTTAATTCAGTGGATTCAGTATCGCAATGCTTGCTCTGTGTACTGTTGACAGAACGTGGAAAACGTAGCCACTTCCAAGGAACGAAATCAACCTGCATGAAGTGCATCAACATAATAAAACAAGCCCTGGATCTCAACAGCTACTGTCAGGGGCACTTGTCACAAATGTCCGATCCACTTCTGGACATGAAGGCCATCAAGGTTATTGCTAGGGTTAGGTGTTTTAGTTCTTACAGAACTCGTATCCTTAATGACCTTCATAACTCTTTCATTACCTTCATATCCGGAAATGGTACTTCTTCTGTACGGAATTAAATCACATAACTTGTTTGGGAGGCCATCTTATTATCACGCTCTGTCTATTTTTTCTTTAAAACCTGGACAGAGTACTGTCTACGAGGTCATAACATGCTATCAAATTTTGTAAAGGATGGATAAGTACAGGTCATATCGCAGTACTTTGAACCCACATGACTTCATCATAGACTCCAAATTCCTCACGCTCGCGCTGCCACCCCCCACCCCCAGCCCCGGCCCCTTGACCAGGTCGCTTTGCTACTGTCGGTGCGCGGCGCCGAGTGGATATTTGCGGCTGCCGTTGTTGCGGCAGGTCGGAGGCCTTCCTCTCGAGGCACGGAGGTCGCAGAACCGAGATCTGTGCTGCTCGATCGTCGATCCCGACCGTGGTTTTTGACGGCATTTTGAACATTGCAATTTCGGATCGGAAAAACTGAAGTCGGCCAACTTCCCAATCAGGGCGTTTTCACAAGGGGCCGACACCTTGGGCAGGGTGGCTGCAAATGTTCAGGCCACGGCAGAAAGTTTGGAAGAATATGATTGCCAACTCGCTTCGCAGCAGCGATAAGATGTCTGGACGCGGCTGCTCCAGGCAACCGTCACAAGGGGCGTTTCCTTTGCCGTTCGCGCTGCTTTGAGAGATGCTACTGCAACAGATGTGTGACGCCGCTCTTGCGGAACGCAATAGCACCACCACACATCACTTGCGGTCTCCGGTGGAGCATCCACACCCTCCATCGGTCGTGTTTGGCGGGTTTGATGTCATCTTGTGAGGAGGCGTTCCGTGCACCAACCAGGCCATTGATTGGAGATCCGCAACGAAAGGAGAGCTTTTGGCGCACGCAGCTGTTCCACGGCTAGCCTTCAGACGCCAAAAGTTCTGCTGGCCACGGCAGATCCCAGATATGTCATTGCATCGCCGTGGACGACGGCGGGCATTGCCGCAAATCAGCGACGGCGGGATGCACAACAATCCGCAACCTCCACCGGCTGTGCATCGCGATGGGTGCCGATCGTTGCGTTAGAGCCTGAGCGAGACTGGCCGCTCAACCCTTCCAGTGCCCTGAAGTCCACCAAGAGAGGCAGCACACGTGTGTTGGGCCATCCCGGACCCGGGGGCATATTTTTGGCAGGCTGGGAATCCCTTGGGAGCGTCCAAATACTGGACTGAAGCACAGCGCATTCAGCAATGCATTGAACCTGCGCAACTCCACGGTTCCTCCTGATTTTTTGGCAGCAACAAAACATGTGCAGTAGGTGCTGTGGCTGCATTTTGAAGAAAAAAACAAACAAGTACCTGGTACGAATGCAGCCTCCCAACAAACCGATTCATTTAATTCCGGACACAGGATGCAGGTATCGGACAAACTTCGCACATGTGCGTCTGCAGCGTGATGCGGACACCTACCGCGCTGACGTCACTCCCGGCAGCCTCGCAGCCTCCGACACAAAAACATCTTCCATGTGGATGTTGGCGTTCTGGACGCAGCGCAGGGATATCTTGTTCTCGATTTTCGTGGTTCGAAAGCCGGGCGTCCCTTTTCGAACAATGAACGCGTTGATCTGGAGGGTCCACGCCAACAGGCCGATGTTAAATCCATAGCCACCAACAAACGAGGTCATTGGAACCAATTGGCGGCTGCCGGCCCAAGACCTGCGCCCTAAATTCAAAACCAAATGATGCAAGTTCTTTTTTGGTATGAGGTTCACTACTTTGCAGCACTTGCCTGTAATAATTTGTCCTGAAAGGGTGCCTGTTTGCTGCAAACAGGCAGTCTCTCAGAATGAGCTATCCACCCTCTGAAGGCGAGCACATGAGGAACGACGGGCGCCAGGTGCAAGATGTGAAAAGCATGTTGGACATCCTGGAGCCCCGCAGCAGATTTCATACAATTCTGAATGCGGAGAGGGAAGCTCTTCAAGATACACGCTGGTTGAGCGCGTGCCCTGACTAGCAACGGGGCCCCAAATTCTTGTGGTCCGATGCAGACGCTCCAAACGGCATGAACCTTAAGTAACGAACGAAAAAATGAATGAATAGGTACATAGGAATTAAGGAACAAAACAGACGAACAGGAACCTAAATGAGTGGGCGATTCAGCGTGTGAGTGAATAAACAAAACAGTAATGAACCTATTTCGCAAAGTTTCATCCCGTGTTGATATGACGATAAGCTGCTGAGTTTCCTGTCCAAAATGGTGCCTTGCTTGAACCACTTGGCATTTTAGAATTCGCACTCATTATTAGCGTTCTCAAGGCCCCTCACCTCTCCGTTGTCAGCGTTCGTGGCCCAAATCACTGCGACATCGGCGAAGGTTCCATTCCCTATCCACCTCTTCCTCCCGTTGAGAACCCAACCCCCCTCGACGGCCCTGGCGGTCGTGCTGAGCTTTGCGGCGTCGCTACCATGATCGGGTTCCGTGAGCCCCCAGCAGCCGACCAGATCCAGTCCAGACAGTTTGGGCAGGAGCTCCTGTTTTTGCTCTTCGGTCCCCTGCGGCGGCGCAACATACCACTAGGAAAAAAAGGGCCAAATAACACTTTTGCGAACACTCATAAAACACATTTCATCAAAGTTCTGCACGCTAAGAACACAAAAGCAACACAAACCCGTAAATTTTGTACACGTTTGAACACGTGTTATTTGGCCCTTGTTTTTCCTAGTGTACCTCGTTCCATTCTTTCCATTTTGTCCGATATCGACAGACCCTGAGCTTGTGCCGCTGCAATGATGACTGGCACAGCATGGCTGCATTGTTGCATCATTCGATCCAGCACACTTGATTATTTGCATAACGCAGCTCCAGCGGTGCTGTGTGCTCAATAGACCGCCTCAAGGGCGTAAACCTTTCTAGATTCCTTTCTATGCACTGGTAAAGTATTACCCATGCCATACATGATGCCATTCGGATTGTGTTTCAACGGCGAAAATGCTTGATTTGAACAGCCGACATGAAGGACACTGACCATGAGCTCGATGGTGTGCATGGCCAGCGAGGCATGAACCATCACAAACGTCGACAAACTGGCGTCCACCCTTGCCATCTCGGCCATGACCTGCGCATTGCACCATAAGGACCGGAAATTTCTCCAGGAATCAGTTAATTATTCAGACAAAACGAATGAGTCAACAAACCCAGAAGCAGCACAATTCTGCCTTTTCACGCGATTGTGCACTGCGCCACAACCTCCTCAAAGCTGTTCGCATCGTGATTCGTCGACGAAGCTTGCATGAAGGATTCCAGCTCTGCCCATATTTCGCAACACAACATTCGACTCTTGACCCTCGCCCACCCATCACTGTCAGCAAAATCAACACATTAAAGTTCCCGTCTGCGTATTACATTGCGCTGCATAAAACCACATGTGATGGGAGCAGCACTAAAATCTTCAATCTAATTGTGCAAGCAGCGTTCAAAGTGGAACCAAATGCGTAGTATTAGCTCTGCTTTAGTTGTGACCCAATGTTTTGAACGATACCTGGGAAATCTCCATGTCAAAGTCAAAATATCTCCCTTGCATCATTGTTGTTAGAAAGAAACAAAGCTCGACTAAGTTCTCCACACAGCGGTCAACACAACATCGGTAATTCCTTTTCAATATCAAACTCTTAGTAACAAGTGTTTCAGAAGACCCGGAGCAAGCTTGCCGACGCACCATATCAATGTGCACAATATTGTGCAACACACAGTGTGTGCACCAAAGCCCTCGGCCCAGACAACTGCACACATCAATGTGCCAATAAACTTGGCCAAATTGCTTCAATGAGCCATCTTATTTTTGTGGACAATCACACGTGTGATCAGGGAGAACGCAAAACAAATGCGCCGCTGATCCAGTTCATCAGCAACATATATGTACCTATCAGGCACCAGCACATTTGTCCAGCACTATATTGCAAAAGACTTCACCGTGATTCGCTCACCATGCCCGTGCCCAGGGTAGACAGCCCCTGCCGTTGCAACAGAAGAGACGGCGTCAGAAATCAGTCGATGACATTATCAATCAATGATGTCAAAGAAGGACACCAGTGCCTCTTCAAGGCAACCAATGTTCCCCATTTCATGGCAGAGTAGATGCTTCTGTACGCATACAACTACTTCTGCACAGGAGTTGAATTTTTGACTAATTTAAATAGGGAAAACAGGTCCAACCCAGTCCAAAATGAGCTTCAACCTAGTCCACCCTCAGTGGAGGTGGAATCTAGTCCAACCTGAGAATCAACCCGGTCCAACCTGAAGTCCAATCTAGCCCAGCCGTATGGAGCATACATGTCTGACACACGTCAGGTGAAAGTGGTCAAGAAAATTGTTTGATTTTTTGTTAGTAGATATTAAGCTTCAGGATTTTGGTTTTAGGGTTGGTTTGGAAGGCTTTTGTGGGCTGTACGGGTTAGGGTTAGGGTTTGTATTTTGTTGTTCGTAGGACCGATCATCAATTTGGACTAGGTTGAACATTAATTTGGACCAGATTTAACCTCTGCCCTCATTAATTATGCCCATTGCAATTGGATTGCCGTCGTGTAGGTTCAGAGGTCTTGTTGCAAACGTGGCGAAGTCAAGTTCAGGGATGATTTCAGCTCACGCGTGTCATTTCCAGAATGGTTCTCATTCCACAAGAAGTTTGGGTGCTCGCTGGAAACTTTCCAATAGCTGAAATCCTTGAAATTTGTTAAAAGTATTACAGTTGCTGTTGATTATCGATGCATTGTCATCCGTACAAAATTTGTGAAAGCTTTTCCCCAGCAGAAATCCATATGATACATTGCAACAACACAATGTAACGGTACAATGGCACGCTTTGATCCCATCCCAGTGCATGCACACTATTGACAAAAATCCTGAGATTCAACATGGTTCGCACACAGAACAAGATCGCTTTTCATGGGCACGTCTTTGCAGGCGTTTCAGATGTAGGTGGCAGACTTGGAGCAGGCCGCACCGAACATCCCGGGTACTTCACGCTCAGGCCTCCAATGTTGAGCTTCTTGAGTTCAGGAAGGACCTCAAATGGGAACTCAGCCCGCTCCCAGTAGCCGGCTATTTTGGGCGCGACCTCAGCAGCCTGCAGCAAAGAGGCGTGAAGCAAATGTTGACAATGCAACAGGAAACAGCTACTGGCCGAAATCTGGGGAAGTGTCACACAAGTCAGTTCCCAATTCCCCAGCGCACACCTTTGCTTCCCCGCAATGGACGAACACAGCACGGCTGTGATTTTTTCAATTGAGCTCAGCCCTTTAGTCAGCAGTTTGGCTGTTGGTTTAGGGCTTGCTGTTAGCGAACCAACTCAGCTGAAGCCATTTGTGTTTGTCGTACTTAATCCACAACAAAAGCAATGGTTTCGGCAAAGTGTCCACAGCCCAAATTGGACAATTGCCAGAGTCAACATGCCACTGCCATCCCCGCCTTGCCAGAAATCACCCCAAACCTCCTCGTGGGCGCCCCCACCCACCATGAACTCCCTCACGCGGCGGCGCACGGCCCTGGCGTCCTCCGGCAGCAGGTCGTCGAATCCCATGACGTCGTGCGCGGCCTCCGGGAATCGCGCCGCCGTCGCGGCCTGTGGAAACTCCGGGGGCCCAGGGAACGCGGCGACAGCCGAGTCGACATCTACATCCACAGTTATGGCTTGTGAGCGCAGGCGCGAACGCCCGGTGAACGGAGCCAAGCAAACAAAGCGTTTCGGAACGAAGCTTTCGGAACGAAACAAAGCGTTTTGGAGGCGTGCTTGCGTGTGTCTTGTGCAAGGCACGAGGGCCTGGCTCGTCCTGCAGAGGCGAGGCGCGCCGGCGTGTGTTGCGGGGCGCTGACGGGGGGCCAATGCATGTGCGGATGCGGGCTCGCAGCTGATCTTGCCGGATAGGGGCGGGACACAGATCGGAAGCGAGAGGGCGAAGAGGCGGAGGCCTCATAGGCGTGGACGATGGGAAGCACCCGCTAGGCGTAAGGACACCGCGCTGCCCCATGTGGGGAGGCTGCAAATCCGCGGATGGCTGGCTCCGCACCGGGCGGCGGAAATACGGACACAGAGGCTCCTTGCAGGCTTAGCAGGCGGATCCGATCCGAGGGACGCCACAGATCACGCGCACTCCGCCGCCCCACGCAAATTTTCTCGCAAACATTCCGCCTCCGGGGCGGGACTCCATCGGGGCGGCCCTGTCCCTCTGGACAGGTCTTCGCCATATGGCAGTCCCCCAAAAACCTCCGGTTCTCCGGAATGCTCGATTGCCGGTTCGTACAAGCCCATCACCGGCGCGGGGAGGTGCCACCGCGTCTCGCGAAGCCGGAGGGGGATCGCCGACCTGGGAGGGGGTCCCTGGTCGCAGCGGCGTGGCGCAGCTGCTGGGACATCTTGCCCAAGGCTCGCCTGAGGTGGCACTCCCGGGTGACCAGGAAGGCGATGCGCAGCATGCGTCGCGGCGGGGGCCCTCGCTGTGGCGACCAAGCGGAGGTGGGACCGCAGGGTATGGGCTTGTCGGGGACGGGAGCGAGGGCAGGAAGCGAGGGAGGGGTTGGGTCTCGTGGCGGAGTGTTGACCTGGCGGTGTGCGCGCGTGGAGGCCGAGCTGGCATCTGCGCGGGGCCGTCTGCTCTTGCTCTGAGGGTGTTTGCCGAATCCAATGGGATTGGCGTATGGCCCATGCGTATACGGGACAAGGACCATTTCTATTTCAGGTCGTGCACATCGTTGAAGTCCCCCCCCCCCAACCCCCAAAGTGGCACACTCCCATACGTGGGTTTCCAGCCGGTGGAAACATGGACTTCTCACGTTCTCCCAAGTGGGCCCCGCCGGCGCCCGCCAGTGCCTGTTGGTGCGCCCCCGGCGCACACCCCCTGCTGCCTTAAGGGCCAAGCCGCCGGTTGGCGTAGCGTAGCACAGCCATAGATGGCGCAGGTGGGGAGATCGACGCCGAGATCAGCAATGCATTGAGGTCCTTGTTGCAGCCCGGCGATCGCAGATTGGCCGCCGGGGCAGCGGGGGATGGAGGCGGCGAGGGAGCTACAGTAGTGGCAACAATAAGGGCGGCACCGACAGCCAGCGGCACGAGCTCAGGGTGAGGGCACACATGCGTATGGGGAGGGGATGGGGACGAGGGACACCCAGGGAGCAGCAGGAAACCGCAAGCAGGTGAGCAACGTTCCGTTGGTTGGGTATTTGTTGATTGAAAGTGGCACATAGGCCCAAATGCCGTGGTTTCACTGGCGCCCCTAGATTCCTCTGTCGCTCATTGGCCCGCCCATACATAGCACAAACACCTCCGCCTCGCGGGAGGTGGGCGTAATCAGAGCGCGTGCTCATTCTTGTTTGGCCATCGTAGAATGCGGCGTGGACAAGCCGGTTGTTCGGTTATGGTGGTCTGTATGGGCAGTTGTTCCCCGGGCTATGTAGCCTATGCGGAGCGTGGGCGGTGAGCCAGGAACGGCAACATCAAGTGGTCGGACTAAGCCTCCCCTATATGCACGGTGATTGGCCAGTCCAGGGGCCAGTCATCTATAACAATCAAACATCTACTATACAATACATAGTGCAACCGTCATATACATCCAACATACCCCAGAACCGACCCGATTATCGGATACACCATAACCCATCCAACTTGCATCTAGTCCCTTAAGTACTGGAATTTTGGGAGGTCGTATCTCCCTCAATTCTTAACGGATTTGGATGTTTCAAGAGGCTAGAAGCCTTTTTAGAGCTTCTAAATAGGCCAAACAAAGGTCGATTTATTGTAATAAGTTAAATTGAAAAAAACAATGGTCAATTACAGCTCAACCCCATGCATTTTCATAACAGAAAGGGTGCATAAGGTCCACCGAGCATGGATCTTGAAAGGTGGCATTGGCGGTGCCACAAACAGTGCACGGCAAGATGGTTCGGACCCGTTGGTCTGCCGGAATGCGAAGAGGGCGAGCCATTGGGCGCCTCCCACATGGTCACTGCTACTAGGTTGGGGGGGTTTGCATGCTGGGCTGAATTCCTCAATTGAAATCTGCCTTTAAGTTGATGCCGTGTATGTATTGGCAGACATGTGTGTGTGTGCAGAAGAGCATTCTCTTGTCCATTCCTTCTATACGCTCGCCACGCGTATTTGTACACATCTTTGCACCATGTGAGCCTGTGGCTTTGTCGGTTTTGCAATTCCCGGATGTCAAGTAGCACTTCAGATTCATGAAGAAATCATGATGGAGCCCATAAAGTTGCAACCAGATATGCTGCAGAGGTTAGGGGGTGAGGTATATGTTGTGTGTGGGGTGTTGGGAGGGGCGGCAATCTAACGATTTGTTTGCTACTACGGGTGGCATTGTGTTTTGGCATAATCCATGATGGACTGCAGTGGAAATGTAACAAAATTGGAATAGTTGCATGGGTGCCATGTGTGTGTGCGTGTGTGCATGTGTGTACTTGTGTGCCGTACTATGTATCTTGAGAGTGCAAGAACATATCGCACATTGCATCGCACCATATTCGTGAAGTGTGCAATGGGCTCAATTTTGCTTTGCACTGCCAAAGGAGATACTGGACTAGTACCACCAGTACTACTAGTGGTAGGAATGTGATCGAAACAATATGCATACACCAAGGCAACAAATATATACCTGAAGGGGTTTGCATAAAGAAGCCATTCTCTATTCATTGGGACACTTACTAGTTTGTACAAGTCAAAGGGGATACAAGCCTCCCTAACAATTGAGTGCTGGCAAAGGAGAAAGAAACAACAATCCCACAACGTATATTGTGTTGGCTTAAATTGATGCACTGGGGATAAATTGTGAAACGAGATGAACAAAAACCCAATCTACAAGTACACCAAGGAACACAAGATATCCTATATGGGAGGCCGCAACCAGTGCCCCCGATTTGCATAATGCAAGATGCAATGCATGTGTACATATAGTGAAAGCCACAATATAATTTTGGGCACATGCTACTAGCATCATGGTTGTGCATGCACACGTTGTCTTTTGATTATTGCAGAAATGTATTAAAACCAAATATTTATTCCAGGTGTTGCTTTGCCCGCGTCCCTCCACCGCGTCCGATTGCAACCTAGGAGAAAGATGTATCCCCCCAAGTGATGCAAATAACTGCTTGGAAAGTTGTGTTATGTGTTGTAGTGTGATTGGGATGGCGCATCGTGGAGAGCAGTGCTATATTGTTACTTCGTGTACATATCGAAGCTTGTTGAATATATCAGGTGTGTGTAGTATGTTGCTCAAAAGCCTTTCTTCAACCCTACACATCACCTCAATGATTCTTGTCTTTTGGGTGTCTTGGCTTAGTGCACCATTCTTTTCCTTGCTCGACAGTTACTACCCCGCGAGTCCAATCAATGTGGGGATTCTCCTTCTGTAACCAGGGGATACCCAAAATCATAGGTTTTTGCAGACCAGCGAATACTTTCGCCTGGACTGTTCCCCGATATCCACCACATTTGAAACGTAACTGGACTTTGCCTTCTGTTTGGATTTTTGTACTATCAGCCATGGTCAGTGTATCAGGAAGGGGATCCTCCTCCACTTTCACCTTATGAGCTGCACACACCTGAGCGGAAATGTAATTTCCGGTCAATCCAGAATCGATTAGGAACCTCCATATTTTCCTGCCGATACGGCCGATTAACTCAAGTGTTCTCAGGTGTGTTCACCCACATTGACTGGCACCAAATACCGAAATGCCAGTCTGTGGTTTCTCCTTGGTTACTTTCCCTGTGGAACTGTTAGGCGGTGAGTCTGCCACTCTGCAAGACTCCCGTCGACCTGTCTGTTTCCTTACGGTCAGATCCGACCCCGCGCCTGTCACTGGAGGTGGGGAAACTGGCGCTTGTCGTTGCTGTTCCACAGGTTTAGGAAGCACTTGAGGATCCCTTTTCTTTTCCCAAATTAAATGGTTCCCCGTCCAGCTCTCGTTATTTCCCTCGTTCAACTCTGCGGGTTCATCCTGGTGCTGCACAGGTATGGGCAAGTGAGACCAGATTAGGCGTTTCTCTGCTTTTTCGCCTGCATTCTACACTTTTTCTGCATTTCCTGCCAGATCGGACACTGGCGGAAAGTGTGGTCTCCGCCACAGGAGAAGCAGTGAACTTTTTGCTGGGAAGCCTCTTTGTCCTGGTTCTTCCCCTTTTTGCCCTTGCCCTTGCCTTTTCCTCTCTGCTGTCCTTGACTCTGGACAACATTCACCTGGCTGGGCCCCGCAGGTTGAAGTTGAGCCTCAACAGAGTAGACAGTCCCTTTCTTGCCCTTCTGTCCGCTCTGCGACTTCTGCTGATTCCCCCACGACGTATCAACAGTCCCCCTGTACATTTCCATCCGGAGGGCCATATGTTTGGCAACCTCCAAATCGCGCTGTACATGCGCCCCCACGTGTTCTTGCAGATGAGGCGTCAGCCCGCTCATAAAGGTGCTGAACGCCTCTCCTGTGGTCATCCCCGGCAGCCTACATTGTAATTCCTGGAATTTTTGAATGTAGGTGGCAACCTTCCCCGTTTGCCGGAGCGCCCGCAGGGTTTTGCGGGCCTCCTCCATCTCTGTGACGGGTTCGAATGCAGCAATCATAGCGGTAGAAAAGTCCGTCCAATCCAAGAAACGCGGTCGCTGATTTCTCTCGATTGATACCAGCGTTGCATTCATCCATGCACTGGCTGCCTCCTCAGTTCGCATTGCCACTATATCCAACCAGTCGGTTTGGGGGTGTTTCATGAGCCGCATGTAACGTTCTATGTGGCTCAGCCAGACACGGACACCAGGACGACGTCCGCCACCGTAACGAGGAGGGGCGTCCAATTTCATTTGGCCCACTCGCATAGTAACTGCTGCATCGACAATGTCACCACCTCCACTGGTTCCAGCTGCCGCAGGATGGGTGTCCTCTGTTCCTATATGGGACACCATACGTGTAGCGGGAACTGCCCGGGAATGCGAAGTATGTTCGGGCTCTATTCCCAACGTATACCCAACCATCGGGGATTTTCGGGGTTTCAAGGACTCAGGAGAGCCCTTGGATACAGTGTGACCCATGGGAGAGGTAACGGAGTCCCCCAGTAATGGTCGATATGATGGCTCATGTGCTGACTCCTCATACAGCGTGGGAGGGAGTCGATCTGCAGGAGAGACTATATCTGACACAGATTTCTGTTTCTCTGTCATCAATGCATGAACTTGTGTCTCCATGTCCTCCATAGAGGCTATGATAACGGCTTGACGCTCAGTCACCTCCGCTATCCGCTCACGGAGATGCTCATGATCACGATCCGTTTGCGTCGCGAGCTGTACAATACGTGCGTCGATTGAGTCAGTGGACTGCTGGCTCAATGAGAGGATACGATTTATGTCCTTTCCCCATCCCTCAGACATCCCTGTCATCTGTGAACTCATTTTGCGCAGAGCCTCCTGCAATGGCTTTTGCGTCTCAGGGATCAACGCACGCAGACGGGTCAGGTCGTTATGCAGGTCTTTCTTACAGTTCTGCACCTCAGCCATCAATTCCACCTTGGAGACCTGCATTTCCCGTTTCAGGGATCGTAACTCATGTCCCTGCCTCTCAATCTCCCCCTGTACCTTTCCAGCCCATGTCTCAACCTCCTCCGCAAACTGTTCCCCCACAGTATCCCTTTTCAAGGATTCGATCTCCTGATGGAGATACCGGAACAGTTCGCCATGTTGAGTGGCTAGTCTTTCGACTACGGTACGCGCCCCTTGGTCCACCACATCCTCAGTATGTTTATGTCGATGTAAATGGAGCACCGACAGAATGGGGACGGCACCACCCTGGACCTGAGAGGGTCCTGGCGGTGGGGACTGCAGAAGTTGCCCCATTGCGCAGAAAATGGCGGCAGTCATGTTGAACAAAATGAGGAGGGCCAGGCCATTATAGACCATTCTGACCGCTCCCAGAATCACACTCATCCTTGTCGCATCAATATTAAACATCCAGGCCAACCACCCGAGTAGGTTCACCAGGAGCTCCCCAATCCAATGGATGCCAGCGCCCAGGAATCTCACACCCCGTCCGACAGCACCAGCCAACGCCGCCATGACAGCAGCTCCTTCCATGGGCGTTCCCGGAAAGCTCATATCCATCTCGCACCTCACCACAGAGGTCTCCACCAGAAGCGTACGACGCAACTCCCTCACAACGTCCACTTGTTGCGCGTACCGGCCGATCAGCACCACCGTAGGGTGCTACGGCACTCCAGCTCCAGCGACTGCGCTCGCCTCGCGTAATGCGCAGCCCTCAGTCACTCCGGAGTCCGCGCCCATCGTACTCAGCACTCAGCGCGAGTGTGAGATTCGCCAGAGAGCCTCGGGGCTCCTTAGGCCGGCTTGCGGACGCTCGGGTACCACAAGAGGGCAAGACCGATGATAGGTCGAGCCGGCGAGGGGCTGTGGCGCGACGGCGGGACGGTACAGGCGGCTGGGACACAGATTGTCGCACAGAGGCCTGCCGGAGAGCTTCCTGGACAGACTCCCCGCGGCTTTTTATTACAGGAACGTCTGTTTGGTACAGCTGTCATACATGGGTTCATCCCCTCTCGTCACCCTTCCGAGTCCGCTCACATTACTGGACAAGAAAAGACCCAATCAGTAACACGCTCCACTACAGTCCGTCCCGTACAATCACATGCCAGCCAGACCCCCACACACTCCTCCTCCGCCAAGGATTCCCTTGGACAGCTCCAATCGCGCCAGCTGGCTCCAGGCGGCCTCCAATCATCGCGTCATCCGCCAGCTTGCACACCGTCCTGTCACGATCGCCGGCCCGTCTACCAACTTTTCGTAGTCCACGCCCTTCAGCAAACGAATCCCGGCAGGAGTGATGGCGTCATCGCCTTCTCGTTGCGCGTCCCATCAAAACCGGGTGGCAGGGCCGGTGTCGTCACCTCGGCAGCGTCGATGGTAGCCGGTACTGCAGGCGGCCCATCAGCGGGCGCGTCCACCATGACGTCATCCTGGGCTTGACCACGCGCTCGCGTTTCCCGGCGCTGACGTCGGATGGCCCTCCGCTAGGCGCGCTCCTCCGCGCGCAGCTTGACAGTCGTGTACGGTGGTTTGCCCGCGTTGAGTCGTCGCGCAACGACCGCGCTAGCTTCCGTGAAGGCTGCCGAGGGCAGTACGGCGGCATTCGGCTCAGTTTGGATCCCGAATTCCTTCCGCTCCCGTGGGAAGACTTCGGAAGCGCTTGAGGGGTGTGTGGCGGCGTACTCGCGCCGAGTCACACCACCACCCTCCATGCGCCAGCAGCGCGCGTCCAAAAATGGCACGCTGACGTCGAGGCTGATGTGCACTTGGCGGCAGTAGTAGTTCAATTCGGCGCCGCGCCAGGCCTGGACTCGTCCTCCCTCATGCTCGATCATCGCCGCGATCCGTTGATGAAAGGCCTGCGTCCCCATGCCGGTGTACGGCCGATGAGGATGGGGATGCACCTGGAGGGTCCAAGGGCGGTACACGGCTTCCGGCTTGTAGTCAGGATTCCAGTATGGCTTCTCCCCTGGCCCTGGCAGGTGCCCTGACGTCAATTGCATTGACACCGTGCGCTCGTACGCCTCGCGCGCCTGCTCCTGTAACTGATACCGTAATGCGTCCTCCCCATGCTCCCGCTGGTGGTGCAGCCACTGCTCGTCTTCGGTGCTGAACGGAAGCACCACCGTAAGCCTGAAACACCAGTATCCCTCCGGGCAGTCAGCCTTTTTAAGATACCAGCGGGAGAGCCAGAGGTCCCCCAAGGCGAACCACTGGGCGATGAGGAATCGCCAACTTTCGACTTGGCGAAAGCACGCCGCGGTCATGGTTGCGGGGAACCTTCCAATCGGCTGCTGAGCGGCGGGAATGGGGTGCAGAGCGCGCGGTGCAGGATGGTCAGGATGCAGGGGAGTCCTGCCATGCGCTTTTGCCGTTATGGAGGTCTTGGACGGTGTTTGGATGTCGAACTGGTCGTTTGACGTATTGTGGGGGTGTGGGAGGATGTTGTTATCCCATGCTGGGCATCGAAGTCGGACAGAACCGTGCTGCCTGATGCGTAGTCAGTCATGAAGGGGACTATTACTGTATACTGGAGCTGATCCTGGAATTGTGGTCGCTGAGCGGCTTGGTCTTGGACAGTTCTGGCGGAATTGTAATTCATTGAGTGATCCTCAAGCTGCCGGTGTGTCCAGCTGTAAAATGTGCTTGATGAAGTAGCTAATATCGGTCGGTTGGTGGCGCTGGAAATGTTGCCTGATGATGCTGGGTAGATGAAGTTGATGTAGACATTTGCCTTGTCATTTATGGCCTGGAAATGGCCAACTTCAACAGGAC
>CAJHUC010000805.1:0-71178 GCA_905146915.1 Ostreobium quekettii | reverse complement strand
ACTTTTGGGATGTGCACAAGCGTGAGCGATGATGCTCGCCAAGTTGCAACCACCACAAACTCCCATTCTAGGCTTCCAAAGGCCGCGTGCATCCTAGCAAATCACTAAAGCCCAGGTGCACATTACCTGTGCCACCTTGAGGCAGTACACCATCAAAACAGCACTCCGAAGTGTGCATGGTTGCCAAACCCCTTCACAGCAGAACACCACCATGACAGGGGGACTCGCAAACAGACAACACAATTGAAAGCGCAGGGCGACAAAAAAACACGTCCACGTTGACAGATGCCAGCCCCACTGCTGAAGAGGAAAGGCCGCGTCAGCTCACCTTATTAGCCTGGTCTACCGATGCGCCCTTTTCCAGCAGCAGCGCCACGGTGCTCGTGTGGCCGCCGCTTGCAGCCCAAATGAGGGCCGTCCAGCCAGACTATGCATCACACACAACGACGAGCACGTCAAAGGCTCTCGGGACCCAAACCAATAGACCAACACCAGCTTGGGTCGATGTGCCTTTCAGCGAGTTTCAACAGGTGCGTTCATAGAGTGCAGTACGTTGTAGCATGGTAGCATCATGTGAATTGTGCAGCGGACATCACCGCCATCGTTCAAACTAACAAATATTTGGGCCTAGAACAGTGCCGAAGAAAACTTTCGCCTGGGCCATGCGGCAAGAAAAAACACCATGTAGAGCACAAAAAAGAGCAAGCCAGAATGGGAACTCCTGGTACAGTGAAAAACGCTCAGTGCTTGCTTGGCAGCCCTTTCTTCGCAATGGCATTGCTCACGTCAAACAGTCAATCTGTCTCAGCTGCATGCTGCACAACATAAAAGTTGCATTGGCCAAAATGGCCTGAAGGATCACACGGTCTTTGTGGTTGCGTGCCTGACCATGATGGTCATTTTCGTGCTCTGCACTTGTCAGACAACCAGTGGATGAGTCCTCATGCTGCTTGGGGCAGCTCAAAGTGCAGGACAAAATACAAGGACGGGATCCTCTACTGTCAATATCACTGCCCACAACATGCAAGGGGCATTGCTTGCATGTCCTGTTGATAACAGTCATCCCTGGAAGCACCAACCCCTGCTGCTGCAGTGCATGGATCAGGGATAGAGGGTGACAAACATAGGAAAAAGACAGGTAAAATTCTCGCGGAAGGATTTTGTCCTTCCTGCATGAGACTGTAACAGTGTTGATGCCATTTGATGGCACACTCTGAAGTGTGGTTGCTGCACTTTGCCTTTTCGTTTTGGACTTTTTTTCTTCTGGCATCCCCTCCATTCACAGTTCTGGCTGTTGTGACAGGACATGCATCCATCGCAGCATCTCTCTTAACTGAATGGTGGCAGCGAATATGGCTTGCCACTCCTATGGTGTCTCTGCAGGAGCAGCACACTTTGATTTTCTCGCTTATAACAGAGCAACAAATGCACAACAGCTCTCGCATACAACCAACTGTATCCAATCTCAGGCAAAGGCAAGATTGCAACAACCATAGAGCCAATTTCATGCTGGAACTCATCGCTCCATCAGACAGATGACGACATTTTACTCAGGCTTGATGTCACTGTAAAACCATGCTCATTGGCTGCCCCAAGACCAACCTTTTTGTCTCGAAAGTCCACCTGTGTCTCTTTCAAATGCCACTCGACCATCTTGTCCAAGCCATTGCTTGCGCACCAATGAAGAGGTGTGCAATCATCCTGCTCCACACACACACAACGCTTTCACCGTGAATCACATTTCCAAGGAAAACTTGTCCTTTTACAATTCAGTACTGCCAAGCAACGATGCAGCAAACGATGCAGCAAATGCCCTGCAATTGTGACGCACCCAGTCCCAGATCATGAGCTCACACAGCTTCGTTGCCTCCAGCTCTAATGATGTTCCGAGGTCTTCAAGCATCCGATTGAAGGCCTCAGGAATCTTGCAACCCACTGGAAGGCCCAAAACCTCAAGACATTCCAAATCCTCCACAAACAATGGGAAGGCCATGTGGCCATTCCCTTGGAGCCTCAGAACCCTCAACTCCAACCATGCCCCCCCAATGGTGTCAGGAATGTCCACCAATCGCGGGCATTGTTGTACATCAAACTCTTGCAAGTTGGAAAGGTCTGCCATACTGCTGGGCAGTTCCGTGAGGCTGTCACAGTTGTGCAAGATCAACACTTCTAACTGACTCAACTGACCAATGCTGGCTGGCAAGCTTGTGAGCTGCCAGCAGCCACCCAGATTCAGCGCAGTCAAGCTTGCCAAATCTCCAAAATTTGGAGGCAAGTGCTTGAGGCCAGTGCACCTACTCAAGTCCAACATGGTCAAGTTGCGCCATGCTTCCATATCGGGATGGTAGGAATGCGCAATACCACACTGGGGCATCAGTAGCTTGGTCAGCATCGACAGATGTCCCAGGGATGCGGGAATGTCATGAATGCTTCTGCAGCCCCTCATGGACAACACTCTCAACTGCACCAGTTCACCCACTTCAGCTGGAAGACATGCCAACTTTTCGCAGTAATCCACCCTGAGTAGCTGGGCAGATTGCAAACAAGATATTTGTGAAGGCAGTTTGACGATGCCCGAGGACGTCAGGTCAATTGCCACCAATTGGCTCGTCAAGAGTGTTGGTGGTAGCTCTGATATCCCTGCATCCTTCAACACAAGGGCCTTCAACTCTTGCATCTGCAGATTCTGCAAAGCGCACAACTGGTCTGCTCCAATTATTTTACACGCAGAAAACCTCTTTGCGGCCAGTGTTTGATCTTTGCAACTGCTGTGTTTCAAATGAGATGAAACCAACCTCTGTCGTACTTGCATTGTTTCGCCGGCAATAGCACGGAGAGCACAATCACGGACCACATCATGCAAGTAATAGTGCACCCCACCATCCCTGGGTTGAAATTCCAAAACTTCCGAGCTGTCTTATCCTCCTTGCTTGATCAGCGCTCGGTCTTCAAGTTCCCTCAACACCTTTCGCACTGTGCCCTCATCATCACACGTTCCTATGCACTTCTGCAGTTCTGCCTCGTCGCACTCACTAGCACGGTAGTCTTCAGGCAATGTCGCCAAGTCCAGCAACACACTCTGATGCACGGGGTCCAGCCTGTTGAAACTTACACCAAACACACGATCGACCACAGCTGTTTGGAACCATGAGCTCGTTGTAAGGGCATCCACGGCGTTCTTCCACATGTCCTTCTCCTCACGGCCCCCTGTGGCTCTTATGCTGTTCGCCACCTTTCCCATGATTTCCAGAGCAAGTGGCAAACCCCCACATTTTTCAACAATGGCCTTGATATGCTTTTCTTGCCACCTCTTTGGCTTGTCTTCACCAAAGGCGTGCTTGCGGAACAATTCATGCGACTCGTTTTCGTCCAAGCATGTGACATCATGGCGCCTTGCGCGCACAACTTCAGCAACTTTGTCATTCCGTGAAGTGATCAACACATGGCCACTTGCTGATGCGACATCGAGGTGCATCATGTCCATCCCTTCCCACAAGTCGTCCAACACAAGAAGATATGTCTTGCCCTGCAATTTTGCTCGCAACTGCAACTTGCCATCTTCAACACTGCAAAACTCTGCTTTTTCTCCCACGAGGACATCCCATATTCTCTTGTGGCATTTCGTGATATCAGGTTCCTGTGAAACCGTGACGAACGCCAAGCCAAGGCAACCTGTTTTCTCATTTTTCGCAAACTTGGTTTTTATCCGCTCATCATGCATGATCGACTGCGCAAGTGTGGTCTTGCCTATGCCCCCCATGCCTATGAGGGCCACGTAGGTATTCTCGTCGCCTAGCAAAATCTCTGTGATGAGGGATACCTGCAAATCCTGCCCGACTGCATCCGGTCTGCAAGGTGTGTATGGAGACGGATGGCTGCCCTCCTTGCGAATTATGGACACTGCCCTTGACACCACTCTTGGCAACACTGATCACAAAACAAGCACTGCCGTCATCAACAATCCATTCAGAAAACGAGTTGAGCAACAGAGCACATGGCAACATCGATGCAACAACATCATAACAATATGCGTGTACACTAAATACACACACACTGTGCACATGCACAATCAACAATTCGTTCACAAAAGAATTCAGCAATGGGCCACATGCCAACATGGGTGCAGCGGAATCATAAAGAGCTGCAAAATTCAATGTGAACCCTTTTCAGTTCAACAGTACCACCCAACGGGAGCCCAACAATTAAACCGGCGGTATTAACAAAGCTTGCCGGCCGCCCCTGCTGCAGCCAGCCTTACGTACTGCTCACAGGTGTACTGCTCACAGGCAACCCATGGTAAAATAAACAGCAACAGTAACCGTGTAACGGTACAACAGTAACAGGTAAAATAACATTAAAATAACTCCTCTCCATGTCATCACATCCGCAGTCCGCAATATTAAAAATATTTGAAATGTTGAAATATTAAACCCTTCCGCATCAGAAAATTTCACCTTTATGCTTTTTGCTCCGCATTTTGTTTTTCAGAGCGTTATTTCTATGTTTTTTACGTTGCTCCGCACAGAAAGGCCAAGATCTGCGTTACCACTTATATTGTTTTCTCCACAAGAAAGGACCAAGCGTTACGCTACTGTGCGGAAGGGTTTAATATTTTACAGTACTGCGCAAACCTCTATGGCATCGCGCAGCGCACCAACAGGCCCACTGCCACGTTGTCGATCAAATTGCCCCTTTTGCCCCAAGGCCCACAAGGCTCACGACGCCGCCCGCGCCCTCCTTGGAGGGAAAGTATGCTTTCGACGCGGGCGATTGGCGTCTCTTGCTGTTGGCTGGCCGCGAGGATTTGACGCGTCGGCAAGGAAGCGGGCGTCAGGGCGCGAGCCAAGCGGCCACAGGATGTACGGAGCCGTGAAAGGCCCCGTGAAAGACACACCTCCAATGCCGGCCCCAAGGCCCCAGGCCACAACGCGGGCCTCCTGGAACCACCTGGTGCGGCGCGGTGCGGCCCATTGGACAAGGAGCAAAACAACACGATCGACCCAGCCCACCTCCCCACACACCCCGCCTCGCCACCACCCAACCTTGGACACTTTCAGCGGCAAGGATCGCTGCGTTGCGAGGCGACGCGCAAGACCCCGCAAGAGGGGGGCCATGTCGATGGCCCACAAAGGCATGCACGGCCATGCGGCCACGCTTGAGAGAAAGCAAAATAAAACAAAGCAAAAGCGGGACAAGGGCCCACCGAAGCGGCGATCGAGTCGGCGGAGCGTGTGGACCGAGCGTGGATTGCCTTGCTGCGAACGCGGTTGGGCCTGACACCGGCGTCAATATTGGCGCTATTAATGTTCTGCTGCTCCTAGGGCCACTGCAATAGTGCCCAGCCTAAGCTGCAGCGCAGGGCCGAGCTGCCCGCCCAGGGCAACGACGCAGCGGGGCCGGGCGTCCCCGTGTTGCCTCTAGATCAGGCCTCCGTTTGGTGACTAGGCTGCCTGGGGCTATCAATTAGGGCGGCAGCGGGCAGCATCAGCGGGTGCAAGGGAGGCTCTAGAGGTGCACCTGCTGAGGGCGCCAATAGCTGCGGCCGTGGGCACCGCAAGCGGGCGCGTATGATCCCCGCCATCTGCGTGTGCCGCTGCATGCGCCCAAGGGTGTTGGCGTGAGGGGGTGCAGCATAGCAGAGAGTGGCATGGCGCGGCGTGCAAGTCGCCTACCTCAATCAAGCCAAACACTTGCGGGCCGTGCATGACAGTGAAAACACATTTGGCACGGCCCTTCAGAAACCGCCACGGCCTGTGCGAGGCAGGCCACTGAACGAGCACCCACTTAAAGGACAAAGTGCGGTGGCATGCTCGCCCGGTTCAAAAGCTACTGGAAGAGCGTCCGCTAGAGGCTGCGGTGTGGCGGCGAGCTGGCCTGCCCTCCCGCCTCGTGGCCAACGTGATGAACTGGCGGGGCCAGCCCTCTCAAGGGTTGGCTGTCAACGACGATCGCCGTGGATCGGGCCTCCGTTTGGCGACTAGGCGCGAGTGCTCATAGCAGCCGATCCCTATTGGCGGCCGCTGCCCTGGCCCGGTGCCCTTGTTGTCCCAATCCCCTTTCCGCCCAACGCCGCCGCTCTGGCCAGGACCCTGCGCTTTCTTGCTGCATTGGCGGAGGTAGCGATGAAACCATGCTTCGCGCCCGCCTCCCCCCCTCTCTTCCCTTGTCCCTGCCCCACCAATTTCAACCACTTTATTGTGGCCAAACGCCAGTGAGCATTCGCCCGTGCAGTGCTGTGGTGTTTGCCTGCCATCGCGCACGCCACTCGGCTGCCAAACGACCTGGCCTCGAGCAGCATGAGTAGCCGCCCACGAAGCGCCACACCTAGGTCTGTCGAGAGCACCAATCGATGGGGCCGTGGTGCCACAAGTGGGCACGTGTGAGCCACCACGCCCACACTTTGGGGCCGCGTTCACCACAACTTTGTGCCGAGCATACTGGCGATGACCACACCGGCCTGACCACCGAGATCGCGTGCTATGTTCGGCGATCAGCCTGCGGTCAATCGAAGGGCAGCCAAGCGCCGGCAGCCTACGCCTGGGCTGCCCCGCCTCGTGCCTCGCCCACGGGCCCCCCACCGCGAACAGTTCCCTGCCAGAGCCCTTCAAGGCGCGCGTTCTTGGGTGCTCGCTC
Source organism: Ostreobium quekettii (assembly GCA_905146915.1). Classification (NCBI taxonomy): domain Eukaryota; kingdom Viridiplantae; phylum Chlorophyta; class Ulvophyceae; order Bryopsidales; family Ostreobiaceae; genus Ostreobium; species Ostreobium quekettii. The sequence goes on along the minus strand of CAJHUC010000805.1, from coordinate 64,545 downwards.
GTGTCCCGGAACGGATCAGTACGAGATGACAGCAGTGGCCAAAAAATGACCATCAAAGCACTAACGACAATGACGAACGGAAACAAAACCTGTCCAAAGAATCAATGGGAAAACGCAATTTGTTCTCCCCCATGGCATCTCCCCCATGGCGGATGAAAAGCCAACGCCGTGACGCCGCGACGCCAGGTTAATCGGAGGACGTCATGTGCGCGGCGCGTGCGGTGGTCCGAGCTTGTATAATTGACTAATGAGTATAAAAAAGCTCTCCTACAGCTACAGCAATTTTGCAAAACGGGCACGACAATGGCAATCATAGATGGGCACAAATGAGCTTCAACACACTTCGCTAGCGAACAAGGTATGGTATGAACCAGGTTTATGCTATCCATTGTCAGCATGGACTTGATGATTGTCACATCATAAGCACCACAGACTCATGGTGCAGCGTGAGTTCCCTATCCACGCAACAAATGGCCAACAGAGAAGGGATTGCCGGCAACAACAAAACTGGGGAAGGGGGCCCACCATGGGGGCTACAACAAGTCGTTTGGGGAAACAACCCAATTCAACAACAATATGTGCCGTGTCCAGTTTAAGTACCCAATGGCACAAGTCAATTGCATGACATAAAGGCCAGCCAAGGCAGGGCGATTGCAACTTGTCATTTTCATGTACGTAGATGATTGGCGAAAAAAAGCAAGTAGTTGCAAATAGTGCTCGCATCTGCTCAAAACATTGGAGGCATTCACAATTTCTATTATGCAATGGTTTCTCTTGTCTCCAGTAGCTCACATGTGTTTGCCAACTCGTGGACCGCCTTGTTCGTGTCGTGTTGCTCATAAGTTGACAGGCGCTGCTCGCACTCTGAAGCCAAGTCCAGAACTGCAGACGGCCCTGGCCTCCCCTTAAACACGCCGTGCACCACCATCTGCACGGTTGACTGGTACTCAAAACTCTCAAGTTGTCGGGCGCCCTCTTCTATCACACCCAGCAGCTCTGACAGCTCCTCAAACCGACTCTCAGCCTGCCCCTGCACAACCCGCTGCAGCGTCTCCAAAGTGCGCTCCGCGATTCGGGCCAGCCTGGTTTGCGCCGGCTGGAGGCTGTCCGAATCCGACTTGACTCTTCCTGCCACCTCCAGGGCGAAGCCCAGCACAGAAAGGGCCGGACCGACGACGGGCAAGGGGCCCAGTGTGTCCTTCACAATTCCTGCAGCGTTGTCCAGCACGCTCACGACCGACTGGGCCGTGGCCAGCTGATGCGCGCGAAGGGGCCAACCCGTCGGCTCTCGCTCCTGCAAATCTCCGAGTCCCTTGCTAGCGACACTCTGGCCCTTGAGCAGATCGATCCACGGCTGCACTCGCCATCGCAGCGCGGCCACCCACTGGGCCGCAATTTCTGCAGTCTCCGCTCTAAACTGCTGCCTGACATCCCCAAGCTTCACCGCCCACTCGCGCTCCCCCTCCTTGTAGATCACTTCCGTGTGGCCCCGCACCAGCGCCATGCTGTGCCCCTTGCCCACCCAGGCCTTGGTGTCCTCGGGCAGGCCTGCCTCGCCCTTAGCGCTGATCCACCTGAGATCCATTCTAGCCAGCAGGCGCTTGCGCTTCCATCGATTCGACCCCGGCGACAAGACCTCCACGCAGCCGGCATCAGGGGCCATCAGCAATCGTCGCGCATCCTGTGCAGTCTGTTCATCCGCGTCCTCGCCGGCGGTAGCCATCGCCCAAGGCGACCCTGCGGACGGCGCCGGGAAGATCTTATCGAACAGGTTGGGTTTCAAACCTCAGGGCCAATCGCCCCGGGTACAAGCATACACCACCCCGTACATATGGCGCACACCTCCGGGCTTGTATATAGTGCGTACAGGGAGGGCATCTCCGCTCAGACCCAGGGCGCCGTTCCAAGCGGGGCCTCGTCGCAACTCGAGGAGGTGTTGGGGCAGGAGCGAACGCAGGGACGGGCGAAGGGGGGTTGCTCCCTGACCCCTCTGCTGCGAACGAGTTGACCGTCAACAGAGGCGGGGCGGCCGAACGCAGCACAATGAGGCCCCAAGAACACGTTGAGCATCACACTGGGTGGAGGGACCGAACACAGCACCGCAGGCCTCCACCCACCCATTTTCCAGCAGGCGAGGGGTGAAATTCGATGCAAGGGCAACGCCGCGTGACGAGGTGTGAGAACGCCGGGCGGCTCATCTTGCAAACAGCGGTATCGCCGATGCGAACAGTGGGCTGCAGTCAGATAGGCGAGCGAAATCCCCGATCCGGCACTTCCGGAAGGGCGTTGCGGTTGCGACAAAACGGCCTCGACAACGGGGGCGCCCCTTCGGACAGCGCGGTTAGGAGAGCCGGCCCGCAACGTTGGGGCCATTTTCCCATTTTCTGCACGCCAACAGAATCAGGTCGAGCTGCAATTGCCGCCGCGCACCCACAGCCGCCCGCGCGTCTCCCAGGCGCCCCAGATGGGCTCACGGCCTGGCGTTAATACCCTGAAGGTCACTCACCGGCCTTCCGCTACCGGTGGCTTCAAGGAGGCAGCTCAGGCGAGTCCACGTCCTGCTGGGGGACCTTGAGGCCGCGTGCTGACGCCCTCGCCTGGAAGGCGCGGCGGTTGCACCGCAAACGCACAAACCCTCGCCGCTGCCACAGCAGTTTCAATGACGCGTGGGGGCGCTCGTCGTTCAAGGCAGGCTGCCGGGATTGCCCGGCTGCTGGGTGGCCCGATGGAATCAGAGCGCGGTGATTGTGAGGCTGTCAAGCCCTATGTGTCGATCCAGCGGGCCCCGGCGGTGTTGCAACCGGACGGCAATCGTGAATTCGCGGACGCTGCTGCGCAGCAGAACCCGACAAGGCGGCACATCATCCGGCCGTGCCTTGATGGGGCGTGAAAGTGGTCCTTCTGCCTATTTTGTGGTTGTCGAATCTTGTTTCGGAAGCCCTACACCACAAACACTGACCCATCGACACGCGCTGGCCTTGTCAGCAGAAGCAGAAGGGATCCTCTCGGAAACGATGCGGGGACTGCTGTTTTCCCCTTGATGATGTGCCGCGATGCCAGATGATGTGCTGCGCCATTTGATGGGCGGCGATGCACTGTGACTTTGCTGGATGATGCTGCGGCGTCTGGAGCTGGGAGATTAGCTTGGGGCGCTCGGATCCTTGGGGGCCGGCCTCCCGGCGTGACGCACGCACTCTTTGCACAATCCGGGTGTTGTGTGCCAGGAACAAGAGTTATTGTGTGCCAGGAACAAGAGTTCCGCGAAAAAGGAGGGCAGAAGTCCGTTTTGTGGATTGACGACAGCTTTTCAGGGTGGCAAAGCGATGCGGAAGGAGCGTGTGGGAGTGTAGGCAAGTGCATTGACAGCCTTGGGAAAATGCTGTTCATCGAAGCGCCTGACGGCAACCAATCCTGTTTTGAATTGTTTACCCATCAGCACTTTGCAACCCATTGTATATTCAAAGGGTTCCATTCCTAAGCAACTGATTGTTGGTCAAAGCGTTGCCCAATTGTGATCCTCCATTCGCATCACGTCTACAGGCAGGCTTGGTTTTTACCTTTACATTTGCGTTTTTACTTCTACGTTTTTACGTGTAAAAACGTAAACTTGCAAAAGGGCCTTTTTTATGGCTATTATTACGTTTTTACGGCTCCCTGGGGCACCCAGGTTACACGATGAAAGTTGCGTACAATGACCAATTCTCCACCATCGCCAGCACCAGCAACGCAATGCCCACCTCTTCCTTGGCAAGGGCGATGATGGTGCTTAACAAAAACTCGTTTTCTGCCCCTTCCAGGGCGTCTGGCTGCCATTCTCCGGACTCAGTAATTCTGTATGTACTGTCCTTATGTACACCGGGCAGTTTTTACGTTGTATTTACGTATTTTTACGCATTTTTACGCGTAGAAACGTAAGAGATATTTTTACGGGTAAAAATGTAAATACTTCCTCCGTCCGGAATTAATTGTCCTCTGTGACTTTGGTGCCTTACTTCTCTATCATAGACACTTCATTTCTCATTCAAATTTTTTGAAAAAGTGCGCCTATGTTTTAAGAATATGCAGTCGAAATTTCAAGTCAATCCGTGGAGTATTGCGGATTCGGCAGTACTTTGTGGCAAGGGCCATCTAGCCAGAAACCCACAAGTTTTTCAACATTCCTGTTGTAATGGCCATTTTCGCTATTTTGAGGAGCAAGCATTTCCAGCAGCGCTACAGAGCCGCCCGGGCAAAACTATCCATGCCGTTTGGACAGAAGATCATGGAGGTGCTGGCAAAGGAAAAGGGCAACAGAAAATGTGTCTTGAAAGTCCTGATCGTGGAAGTCACCGTGTCTTGCGGCCGCAATTCAAGTTCGATTGGCCAAATCAGAGATGCCCATCAAGTCCAAATTTCTGAACCACGAGTTTTGGACCTCCAACTCCACTATGAGGGATACTACAAGAGGCCTCCCAGATTCCTCGCAGACCTTTAGGAAGGTGGTGGCCATCACCCCATTCAGCAGCAGACAATTAGGGGGCAATTATGGGGCAATTAGGCAGCGACCCTCCCGGATAGGAATAGTGAATCGACAAGTTTTTGGCACTTGAAGGGCTTGAGCTCGAGAAGACTAGCTAGCTATAGATAGATAAAATTATGTCTCTCAAAGGGAAACGCACTTTATCGGCTACGACATATTGTGGATTGCATGCAAGAATTGGCAGATCATGGCAGTTTGTGGGGTGTGAGCCAGGCTGCTCACAAAAACAACGATTCAAGCCTCAATCGAGGCTGATTGTCCAAACAAGTCTACCGCATAACCTTGGAACAATAGCTCGCACATAGCCCAAGCTTGAATGAACACCCTGTGCCCTAGCCTTGTCTGCTTGCTTTACGTATGCACACCAAAGGTCGACGATGGCTGAGATTTCGAAAATCGTCAAAACTGCGATAATAGCCTTCCACGATGGGGATCCAGACACGCTCGCGCGTGTTTGGCAAGTGCTATTCTACACAAGGGACACCGCCCTTCACTGCACAGATGACAACAATTTATCTTCACCGCACCAAGGACGGGAGTGACCCAGAAACGTGCGGTTCTCTAGCAGATGCGGAATCTGCACGCACACTTTTTGGACGATTTTCGGTCAATTTTGGGTGCCATCCAGAGGAGGTGGGACTAATTATTTTTCTTGAAAATTGGTGGCTAAGGGTTTCGCGACCCAATCTTTCCGATTTTGATATTTTTTGGTAAATTTAAGGTGTTCTTTGTAACGAATTTCGTCTCTCAAATAGAGGACGATTAATTCTGGACGGAGGAAGTACGATCAGCTTTTACGACGTAAACACCAAGCCTGTCTACAGGGACGTGGTTGCCATGTTGAGCAGTGCCCGGGCGTCCTTGCTCATAGCGTCTAGCAGTGGGTTGAAGCGTCGGTAATGGGCAGAGTCCACCGGACTACCGGACATTGGCGGGAGCAGCATGGAAACTCGTTACTCGGAATTCCTACGAGGAGCGTCGCTTTCCTGTATTACTTCCCGTGGACTAGGGGCCCAGTACAATTTGTGCTGCTTTAAAGCAACCGAGGCAAATTTGCCACTTTAGGGGTCAATATCTTGCGTTGGAGCTGTCCAGCCGTCCCGTGCGCAGCAGGCAACGGCAACACATCAATGGGCCGTCGGGATTCAAAACACTTGAGGGCAACCAGTGCGGGTCGATTTGCAGTCCCAGTACATTTGTGACACGCAATGTACACCATGCGTGTACAGCACAACACCAGTCACAGGTGTCCGACACAGCAACTAGACGACACGCATGAGGTTGGGGCGCAACACACGCAGTGCAATTACATGTATTAAACTAAGTTATAAATTTAATAATTAAATGTACTGAAATAAAAAAAATGCACGCCGTGCGCATAGATGCAAGCTGGGCTAAACAGGCAGTGCCGTCTCACCACGCCACCCTTTTCTACCGATGCGCCCTTTTCCCAACAGCAGCGCCACGGTGCTCGCCTGAGCATGGCAGGACGGCTGGACGGCCCTCATGCTGGCCGTGCAGGATCGCCACTTGAATGTTTGGTCGCAGACTTTCAGCACAGTTTCGTCACAAGGTTTCGTGTTAACCGCGCATCGCGCCAAAATGCAGACATTGGCGTCAGATTCTTCCAGTACCGCAGTGGAAGAAGATTGGAGCTGATTTTTGTGGATTATAGTCACGTAAAGGAACACACGTCCAAGAGTGTGTAAAATTGGGAATGCTCCAAATCAGAAGCCGAACCCGGAACAAATGTTTTGGTGCTGCTTCACGTGCCGTTTCTCACCAACACGCAACAGGGGACAGGCGAACTTCTCGTTTGCTTCATACCCACTGGCTGCAACGGGGGTTCATTGCTCCTTGCAGAATCCTTTTTGCAAATTCAAACATCTGCAATCACAAGATATTTTGCTTGTATTGCTATCTGTGACAATCAAGGCTCCCCCGCGTAATGTATGGCAAGGAAACGGCTTTTTGACATTGAGATATCTCGACTACATAAATGCAGTTTGTTGGTATTAATGTGGAAGATTTACCGATTCAAGCATCCCAAAGTACATAAAACTCAATATTATGTCCCCGTTGTGATGGAGAATTAACGATAAAGTAATCGGCTTCCCAAACTAAGCGACGGCTATAAATAACACATAAATTAGGCTTAACATAGTAGAAACAGCATCAGGCTCGTGAATGCCAGATTGGTAGCCTTGTGAACGACCCAAAGACTTTGTGCAGTCGGAGAAGTCGGAGGCGCCTTCATAAGAACACGGCCTCGCATACTCTCATTACTTTTCTTAAACTTTGTCGCCTTGCTTGTGGAAAGGACCCTGCCGTCCTTTTCGTGTGACGGTCGTGGCAACTGCTTTGCGCTGATCTGGGAGTGTGACGACGTACCGTAATTTTAAGACCCAAGGTTTTAAAAATGGTCATTTTGTCGAGCACTGTTGGTTACTCCTACACTTTAACGACAGGTGAAATCGATATCAACACAATTATTCTCAGTGTGGTGTGGGCCTTCAATTTTTTGTACACTCGCAATCGATGAACAGCAATTATTATTTTGTCCGGCATGGTTGAAAATGATGGGAAAATCAGTGGAACTGAACCGTTTTAGATATGTCAGTAGTGCAATCTAACATGTTGTTGCTGGCACTGCGGTGATTCCTTCTTGTTAGATAGCCACACAATGACCACCGTTTCAATAAAATCGACATGAGCTATGAATATATGTCCAAAACATCGACTATCAATTGCAAACAACTCAAGACTTGCTCCAAAACATCCCTCATGCATTTTTTTCAATTATTGGCAACTGACCGCTAAGCTACATCATTCGATTGCCGATTTGTAGCCCGATGATTGCAACCAGTGATGTTACTGAGACTATGCCCTGGGGGATACATCATCAACAACGTATTTCAATGGCTGTCGCTCTTTGTTGATGTTTCGACTGCAACTTTCCAGTTTACATCACTGGAGGTCGGTGGCTAAACACGGAAGTGCTGTGAAACGCAATAAGAAAAGTGAGAGCAGAATTGGGAGCCGGATTCAAGTTCTGAGGGGCTGACACCAGGAAGACCACAGTTGTTAGCTGGTCATGTGCTGGTTGAATGGTGCAGTCTTCGATCTGGTCGAGTTGCGGGAGGACGACTGTCCAATGCTCAGCTTCAATTACTAATTTCGGTGATTGTGAGTTGGTTTGGTGAATTATTCGCGGGGGTTGATGTTGTAGGCTGGTGCTGTGGGATTGCAAACGTGTTATGCACGAGCAAAATGTGAGTTGAGTCTGCCCTTCTGAGTGTGAGTTCTGGTGGGCGGAAAAGAGGCGCACTCTGGCATTCAAACAAAGCCCGAGGCTAGATCTAGGCTTCTCTTGGTTTGTCTGTAAGGCAAGTTGAGTCTTAGCTGTTTGTCAGGCCACGCTCAGTATGTGCGTTTGGGCACTGCATGCGCCAAGCTTGCCACGGAGGTGGAATCAGTGCGTTTGAGCTGTGCTTTGAAGGTGCGACTGATGGCGTCTGTCTGTGCTGCGTTGTGACCCATCGCTGTGCAAAATAAGTTGCCGTGGATTGCCAACCGGATATGGACTTGCCGTGGATTGCCACAGGATGGAGAAGGAACTTTGACAATCCTTGAGAAAGGCCCCATATTGCGTCCATGGAAAACTTCAGGACAGCTCCAATTGGTCGCCATCGCTATAAGAATCCCACTTTTTAACACTCTGCAATTGCTGCAGCTCTAGATGTTGTATTCCACACACATATCTTCAATGCTGTGTCAGGCAATTAGGAAAGAGTTTTTGAGTCATCTTGGCATCGACATAAGCTCGTGGCCGGCGCTGGGATGTGAGGTGGCAGCCTTGTTAAGCATCGCGGCTGCCTGAAAGAAGGTTCGGGGGCGGGCACTGCTGAGGCGCAGAGCCGGGGAGGGAGCTGGGTCTGCGGGCGAGGACGTGCGCTGGGGCGATTGGAGCCGATGGTGGGTGGCTGGTCAGCATCGCAACTGAGGGTGGCGCGGTTGCCAACGTCCGTGGTAATCAGCGCTGGGGATCGTTGCGATCGGCCAGGCTTGGCTTTGCAGCACAAACCAGAGTCGCAAGTCCCCAGCTGGGTGTCATTCACACCATCCTGTGAGCAAGTTCAATCTCTAAAGAATGGGGTTGAGTTCAAAACAAGGTGACTAGCGGTCTTTTGGCTTCTCATAAAATTGGAGCCTGCTGCTGACCGACAAGGGCCCACCAACCTACCCATCACAGTGCGAGCCATGGCTCTCCTTGAAGTTGAATTACAGGGTTCCCTGTGCAAATGCGCTTTGTCCATGAGAAGGTCTAAATTGTGAGGACGGACGTGCTGGACCGGGAAGATTGGAGCCAATGGTGGGTGGCTGGTTAGCGTTGTTATTGAAAGTGGCACAGTTTCCAACGATCAGCGCTGCGGACTACTGTGGTCCACCAAGCTTGGCCTTGCCTTTGCAGCGCAAACCAGAGTGCTGAGTCCCCAGCAGTGTGTCCTTCATACCATCTTGTAACGAAAGTCAATCCCTATGGGAAGGAGGTTCTGCAAAACAACAAGATGACTAGCGGTCCTTCGGCTCCTTATAGTTTTGGGCCTGCTGCTGACTGTCAACATCTCCACCAAGCCACCCAGCACAGGGCAAGCCATAAATCTCGTTGCAATTAAATTCCCCTGGCCCCAAAGAAAATGCACTTTGCAGATGAGTAGGTCTAAATGGCAAGGACGGATGCACTGCACCAAGGCGATTAGAACCGATGGTGGGTGGCTGGTGGGCGTTGTGATGGAAAACAGCGTGGTTGGCAACGCCTGTGGTGATCAGCGCTACGGATCGCCATGGTCTACCAGGCTTGCTCTTGCCTTTATAGCACAAACCAGAGTGCTATGTCCCCAGAAGCGTGTCCTTCACAACTTACTGTAAGCAAGGTCAATCTCTAAGGAATGGGGTGGTTGGTTGCAAATGAAGGTGACTAGCGGTCTTTTATCTCATCACAAATTTGGAGGCCGCTGGATACCAACAAAGGCCCACCAGCCTACCCATCACAGTGTGAGCCATGGCTCTCCTTGAATTGAATTCCCTTGGCCCCCTATGGAAAGGCACTTGGCGGATGAGTACATATAAATTGCAAAAGGGCACTACCTGTCAGAACAAATTTATCAGCCAATCCTACCTTAAGTGCCCTTGCACATCCAAAGCGATTCAATATATGTCATTGGTGAGAAACTCACTGAGCAGTTGTTAGGCGCATGCCCTGAAATCCCACCAGATAACCTCTGTCAACAGCCCAAATCCGCACATGCCTCTGAGCAACTTTTCAGTTCCACTGTTTGTATTATTTTAAATCTTCCCAATAGCGAAACTATGAACATTTATGGCCGTTCTTTCCAAGGGCCTTCATCCTCAGCTCTGCTTCCTTAGTTGACTTCTTGACAACAGCATCATACACTAGCAGAAAACAGCCTGTTTGCGATGCCAGCTGCGATGCCATTTTGACACAAAATGATGCCATCACAGCCACTTTTATGCCATCACAATCACTGTGATGGCATCAATTTGCGTCAAAATGGCATCGCAGCTGGCATCGCAAACAGGCTGGTTTCTACCAGTGATAGGTGACTCCATCCCTTTGCTGAAATTGTGCAATCTTCTTCTCAAGATGTGAAGCAATTTTCTTTCTGTGAAGCACAGCCGTTTCGAGCCCTTTTTTTGCTCAGGTCTCGATACAGTTCTTGTTTTCTCCAAGTTCCTTCAATGATGCCTCTAGCTTGCCGCCTCCAACATCGGCCCCCACTGTCTACTCTTCCCATGTGTCCTTGATACTGTGAGTTTCCAACCTTCGAAGCTTTGTCACTTTGTAACTGCTACCAATTCGCGGCTCCACTTCTTCGACCTTGAATGTTGTTGCACCACATCATTTTGGCACTGGGAGCTTGGCAGCTTGCAATAGAGAGTCCAACTTGTCATTTATCAGGTTCAAATTCCTCTGGATTTCTGTATTGAACACATTGAATTCTGCACTTTGCTCTTGAAATGCATTCCACAATGGCTTTAGTGAGCTCCAAACTTTCTATAGGTTGGCCGAAAGGCACTTGAAAGCCTCCATGTATATAGACAAACAAGCAGGAGGGATGTCTAGCAAATCCAGAGCAGATGCTGATGGAAGAGGAGCCTCGCCCTGGCCCTAAACATCGGTAAGGCATCCTGAAGTGCCTCAGAAGCATTATGCGCAACCTTTTCAAGGTGGAACAGGACATCGCTGCCGACAATTAAGACATTCTTGGACCCTGGAGGTGGCTCAACGTGGGCGGCAATAATGGGCATGCCTTTCATCACTGTCATGTTGTGGCCCCATTTCCTGTTCCACTCTGGAAGACCTCTAGTGCTTGTTCTTTGGTCATCAACTCCTCACATTCCTTGGCGTACCTCAGCACCAGTTTTCCCCATCACAGGAATGCCTCCTTGTGATGTTGAATGAGCCTTGAGTCGAACATTGGCACTTTTAAGAAGGCAGGTCTTGAAGAAACACAATGCGGAGGAGGCGCAGCGCTGATGCAACATTGCGCGCAGCCTTGCCCCCTGTCATTGGCGCTTTCTGTTGGCGATATACAAGATACTAATTAGCTCTAGCCAAGCACAAACGAAAACCATTCAAAACTTGGAAGATTCATGGAAGAGAAAAAAGGGGTTTACCTCAGCAGTGGCTTCAAACCAGCTGGGTCACCCACTTGTAGAAACACGGTATGTGCAAATGCTTGTATACCCTTATCATCCACATCAAGTGGAGAAATGAACTTTCCAAGGAGGAAACAGCTGGCAGCATTAGGAAACCCAGCCATTTGCGCCCCAGTGGCAGGGGAGTGGCTCTTCACATAATGAGCATTCGCGACCTTCAATGACCACAGACCCAATATATATTTTTATTTTATTTATATTTATTATTTTTGTTATAATATTATAATATATTATTTATATTAATATTATAATGTTATTGTATTTTTTATATATTTATATATTTTGCGAGCGAGCGAAGCGAGCGGAGCTTTATAGAGCAAAATCGCGGTTTTGGCTGACTGCACGCCGCCGGCCGCACGCCGCCGGCTGGGCGCCGGGCATGCACCGCGCCCCCTCCCCGGCTTCCTGACGCCGCGCGCGGCACGCGGCGCCCGCGTGTGGCTTTGCCGTGACTAAGGCGGGGGGCCAGGACACCTCTAGTGCTATGCGCCATGTGCGCGTGGTCCCTTTTTCACATCACAAGCGTGGGAGTTACATGGCCTGTCGGCCTGGGCTTAGGCGTGACTAAAGGGGGGGTGGGGGGGCTGGGACACCTCTGGTGCCATGCGCATGTGCACATGGTCCCTTTTCTGCGTTACGCACGCGGGCGGTACGCAGTTTGCGTAACCCCTATGGTGGGCCTCCCAGGTCCTGCACCAGCGCGTGGCGCACGGGTGGCACGCGTCATGGCTGCCGACCGGCCACTCATGCCCATTCACCCCGGCTTCCTTGACTGGCACCCAGCCCGCCGCATTGCAGCCGATCGCCATCTCATTGTCCATCCCCCCCGGCTTTCTTGACCGGGGCGCGGTGGCCATGAACCAAGCGGCACTTGGGCAAGTGGTCGGCAGTGGCGATTGCCATCGCCCATGGCCATGGCTCGAGTCGCGTCTGGGAGGGCGATGGGCAAGGGATGTAGGGGTTGGGGGGCAACTGATGCGAAAAAAAATCTGTTCAAGGCGATTGACGCAACTGGTCGCCCGATGCAATGTTCAATTCGAGCAAGCTGGGCGGCCACTTTGAGGTGCCTCTTGGCGTAGATTAGAACGAGTGGCGGTTTTAGAGGAGTGGGGCGGGTTGGTTCAAGTTCAAATTTGAAAATTGCGGCTGTGGCGATTGACCCAATGGGTCGATCGCCGTGATCTTCCACTTCAAAGAGGCTTGGCGGCGGCGTTGCAGCGATTTGAGGTGCTTCTTTGGCCACCGATTGGAGGCGAGTGGCGTGGGGGTGGGGGTGGGGTGGGGTGGGGTGGGGGGAGGCAAGTTTGAAAATTCTGTTTGTGGCGATCGACCCGACGAGTCGATTGCCTTTCACTTGAGAAAAGTGTATTGACGTCCTTAGGGCGGGCGCCTTTGAGCGCAGCTTTGGCACTCGCTCTCGTTCGGAAGAAAACTGGTGGTGGGTGCGTGGTCTTGGGAATAGTACGCGAGGCATGCCAGGTTTAAAAGTCTCCTGCAATTTGGCACATGAACTGCAGCAGAAGTGCTGCACCGCTCGAGCGAGCATGGTTGCGCCAGCAATGTGTATTTTATTATTATATATTTTTTGATGTCCTGAATCGGCACTCCCATGAACTAGAGGTGGCCACTCAAAGCTACCATCCGGTCCGTTAAATCCGGTTCGTTAATTTTTATCAGCTGTCCGTTAAATTTCGTTAAAGAAAAAGGGAGAAAAATTCAGAAAAAACGAAAAAAATCTAAAAAAATCGAGAAAAAACCCAAAAAATCACAACAACTGCGGCTAATTGAAAATCTAGTGTGCATAGGTTGAAATAAAATACAAACATACTCTCTAATAGCGAATTCCATAAACTATAAGTATGATTAAAACCCAAAAATCCCCAAAAAATCCCAAAATCCGCTAATTTGTGGTTAATTTTTATCTTTTTTCGTTATTTTCCGTTAATTAACGGAAAATTAACGGAAATTAACATCTATCCGCTATTAGCGGATCCGGGTGGCCACCTCTACCATGAACCTGGCCGCCATTGCTCCAAACTTGTGGTCATCGTGGTTTATTGACACGTCCAAAGTTTCTGCTTCCTTCAGGAGACCTTTCTTCCAGCGATAGATAGCTTTGCAGTCTATTGCCTTTTTGGGTTGTGAGACAATGGGAACAATCTAATCCCACACCTGCAACAAAAGCAATACCATGTGAGAAATGTTCAAGTTCACAGCAATTGCAGTGATGAGCAAACACATTCATATTATTCCTCCTTCTTCCCGGCCAGCTGTAGGAATTGCTCATTATTGATATAGAAACGATGGACGAGGTGCAAGGCCAATGAACCCATTGGAAATTCCTTATAGTCCTGGTGCTGCACAAAGAACTGCCAATCCTCTAACAAATCATCCTGCCACACCATGAACACCATTCTGGTCAACAATCACATCATTTTGTGCTGTGACATATGAATTTGTAGGAACCGCTAGTGGAAGCCCTAGTATTATTTTGCTATGCACCGCCCGTGTCTTGTGCTCCTGTTTTACAATGTGAATAGTGTATATGGCCTGAGCACCCACTGCTGGCAACTTTTTTGGGTATTTCAGAGAACACAATTCAGCAAATTCCTAGCTCACTCCCTCATTTGTGTGGGAAATGGCGAACACTTGGCACAAGCTCTATGCTCTTTTCCTCAGGGCCATCAAAGTGCCCTTCTCCAACCATGTGGTGCTCTCTCTTTTAGCTTCCTTTCCAAATCAAAATCAGCACAAGGCACCCTGTACTAGTGGTCATGACAGCACTTATGGCATATAAATGAAGGAGGTTAGTGATGTGCACAATATCCATAATAATACTGCAACATTGTGCATCCATTTTGGTTGCAAAATTTTGAAGAAATCAAAGCAAGATAGTGCTCAGTAGTTGTGAGAATATGTTTGATGACTTGAAGTGATTATTGTTGCAATGAAAAAATTGGTTGCCGCCCTCCAAGACATATCTGCACAACAATATTGTATTAATGAGATCGGGTTTTGTGTTGTACCTATTCTACATAGACTTTAGATAGTATTGCAAGATTGCATATCTTCAACACAGCAAAATCATACTTTAGTATTGCAAGATAAAAACTCATATAAGCATAATGTAAAATTGCTCAATCATTGAAAATTTTGACAAGAATCTCTCCAAGGATATGGACGAATTTGCAGTAGCCCACGTCATAATTTTTAGAGGACATGGAAGCATGTTGCGCAACTTTTGGCTTGTGCCACAGATCCTGCCTTCAAGTTTTTTAACAAAGTCTTGACCGATTTGTAATCCTGCACTTTCTTTGGCTTTGGCAGGCTTTCGGTTAGGAGAGCATATTGTGTCACTTGCAAGCGGTTTATGGCATTTACCATCTGCTATGCATAATTGCCTGAGAAGCATCCTTGTCCTAGTGTGCATCATTTGATTGAAAATTTCACCTTTCCCTATAGCACATCTAGCAAAAATGGTTATTGCCCATGGTTGCTCACGGTTGTTGCTCCCCTAATATCTCTGGACTGCATCTCTTTGAGGAATAGGTACACATCCTCCGCAATGATGAGGAGTTATTTTTTTGTCTTCCCAACATCATGATCCCTTGTGTGCAGCCAGAGCTGAGAACAACAACACAAAAAATGGTCAGATATATTAGCAAATACATTGTGTTATGTAATTAAAAAACCCTAATATGGAACAAATCGATGAAGCTTGTGCTCATTTAGAAAGTGCTTGTAGAAACCAATCACATGTGTCCCCATGCCCACCTCCCTCCAACTGCTCCTGGCATATTTTAGAGATTCACCTAGTAAAAACTATGGTTTGCACAATAGCAAGCCATGGTGTTGTTGCATTTCTCACTGCCCCAGTGCATGTATAAATCTTCAATTTATTGGTCAAGCTCGACAGAAGATGTGTAGGTGGTTTTTAATATATCATAGCCAAAACCAATGCTCCTAAACACAGGCTCCAAGTTATGGGATCGCATAGCTCTTAATGCTTGGTCGACTACTCTATGGCACTTGGCACGGCCAATAGCTTCTGCTGCACCAAAGAGCACAAAGTGTTGATAAGCAAAACTGCAAAGCATCAACATGCAATCATTGGGACAAATGTGGCATTGAAGAAACATATATTTGTGTATATTCTATTGTTGCATGCATGAGTGGGTGATGTGCAGAAATGTTTGAACAAACCCTTACTGACGGGACCCACAAATCAACTCTATAGACATTTTAGGAAACTCACCTATTGCTTTGCCTACTAGTAAAGGAGATCCTTTCCTGCTGGCTTCCTTAGGCCTTTGCCTTCCCTTTACCGCATGATCCTTGTCTATGACCATTCCATCCGCAGTGCTTGCATCTGACTCATCTGAAACAGAGAATGAGCAAATGTCTTCCTTCCTTGGCTTCTTAGGCAGTGGCATTGGTGTGTGCAGAAATTTCTCCTTTTGCAATGCCTCGACCTGTTGTAAGGTTCTCTTGTTCACATGAGATGGCTGAACTCTAGCTGTTGCACCTGCAGTAGTGCACCTGTCCTCAATACAAGCATGGACACTCTTACCGTCAAACCACAAAAGTTGATATGTGTTGCTAAGCACTTGCATTGGATGAAAGAAATACAGAAGCACATCCTATTTCACGCTCTGAATGCTCACCAATGGCGTTGCCTTCTTGAGAACGAAACCCATTTTTTCCACCATAGCTGTTGGCTTCATCACTGTCGCCGTTGGTATCACTGCCGTTGTTGGTGTCATTACTATCACCAATAATGTCGTCACTATTATTGTTGCAGGCCAGCACGTCTTCCTCCATGCTGCCAAGCGATGGCTGGGCCGTTGTTGGCACAGAAGAATTTTGAATTCTGGTTGCATCGCCTTCTCTAGTGTGGCTTCCCGGAGGAGAAGAAAAAGCGGCGTGGCCATTCCAAGTAAGAGTCAGTGACAACTCGATGCCAAACTTGTGCATTGCTCATTCTTGACTTTAATTGGGTTGGAGCTACCTTTCCTTATTTCGCTGACAGATGTTACCACTGCGATCTTGGCGTCTTCGTCAAATGGGCCCACTGTCATGAGCCATTGTAGAATGTCAGCATTATCTCTGTCGATGCCACAACCCTGGCCATCCCATAAAATACCTCATTCTCCTTGACCTGCACTGGCCTTCTTCCCCCCAACAAATTCGACACGAAGCTCAAGTTCTGCAATTTTTTTCTTGTTGTGTTGTTGACTCTCTGATTTTGTGCATTGTCTTGGTGATGGATTTTGCTGTGTGTGCTCCATTTGAGCATATGCGACGATACAATGTCCATTACAACGCAATCAGCAGTTCGTTTATTACCACTTCTATTGATATCAGCACAAGTGATATTACCAGCCATTGTACACACACAACAAAGCCACGCATACACAGGTCACAACGTGTTTCAAGGTGATGAGGCTCTGTGATTAACCCACCCCAGTTGCTAAGATTAGGGACATGAGTGATTCCAGTGAATCCAAGGCGTTTGTTACGTGCGCCGGCCTGATCTAGGGGACGCCTTACTAATGGCCCTTGGTGTGGGGGACGCCCTGCCCAAGACACGTACTATTCCTCAACCCACAGTAGTTTTTATCCATATTAGGATACGGGAGTAGGAGGGGTGGTCCCGCCTAGGTGCCCTGTAAGGACCTAGGTGCCCGGCGAGGTGGGTCCATGGCTCAAAGAGGGCAGGAACCCCACACCCATAACCTTTTCGTATCAGTGGTTTCGGAGCCGCCTGAGGGTGGCTACTTCGCGTCCACCTGGGCGCACGCGCAAGCCGAAGACGCCGGGTTCCCTCCCCGTTCTCCTTAATGGGTGCCGAAGAATCGGATTCTTCAGCCCGTAAGGGTACCCCCGCATCGTTGGGAGAAAATGTTATAGCCCGGGATGGGCAAGGAGGAGAAAAAGTCCGGGAGGACACGGCTGGACCCTCTGCAGCCACATTGGTGCCCGTAGGGGAAGACCAACTGATGGAAGAAGCCCCGCCGGCGGTGGAGACAGAGACGGAGAAGAAACAGGAGCAAGACCAGGGAACCATGGCGGCGCTGTTGAAGATCCCTGGTATCATAGAGCTCCTGGAGCAAGTGGCGGACGCGGCGGCCCAGAAGGCAAGGGCAAAGTGGGACGAAGAGACCGCTGAGAGGATTGCCTCGCTGGAGATCGCTGCAGACATGGCCAAGAAAGAAGCTCGAAGAAGCGAGGTGGCCATGAAGAAGGCAAAGCAGCAGAGCCGCGAGGCCGAAGAGGCCAAATCGTCTGCCGAAGACCAAGTCAAGGCGTTGAGCAACCGCCTCCTGAAGCAAAAGCAACGGGCGCAGGAGGCAGAAGAAAAAGTCGCCCAACAGGCTGCGCAGCCTGTGAGGGGCCCCAGCCCATCGGAGCTACCCATGCCGACGATTCCAGAAGATGAGGGCGACTGGAAGCTTGTGGGCAAACCGCGGGCTAAGAGGAACAGCCCGTCGCCAGGTGAGCAACTGGCGAAAAGTCGGAGATCTCCATATAAAGCCCGGGAGGCCAAAGCCTTAGGGCGAATTGAGAAAATTAAAGGCCGGAAGGTCAAGATCCCGGAGCTGCGGCGCAAATCCCAGGTGCATATTAGGACACCTAGTGGATCGGAAGGGACTGGAGATGAGTCGCTCACAGAAAGCGCTCAAGTTATATGCGGCAAACGTCTGCCAAGGCCGGAAGGTCATGATTGGAGCCCCCGGAGACCACCACTACCTGAGTGGGGACCCGGAGAAAGTTCCCGAGTGTTGGAGTTTATTCCAGACACTGGCGACCCATACAGCCGGCAGCCATCATGCCGTGCAATGTGGACAAAGTTCCATAGCGATCATCTGAATGATCTGGACGAAGGTTGGCAAATGGCTGCTGAACATTTTGGGGAACGGTTAACCACCGCAAGATTGATAAGAATCCAAAGGTGGTATGGACCGGGTATGGAAGGTTAGATTGCCAAGGAAGATCCGAGATGGCCGGAAAAGATGGCCTTTGCTCTCACACACATCCCCGAACCATGGGATCTGAGTGAGGGGAATCCAGAGAGACCGAACCCAAATGACCCCCATGAGCGGTGGGAGGAGATCTTGGAGTTGTCGTTCTCATCATGTGCTTCTCCGTTGCCGGGTGACATGTCGACTCGTGCACGAGTACATCGAATGGAGAAGGAGAGATGACAAATTCGTAATCGAGATCGTTTTGTTCGTGCAAAGAATATGGACGAGAAAAAGGCTAGGAAAGCCAGCCAGCGTAGAGAGCTGAAAGCCTTTAGGCGTGAAAGGGATAGACAGTTAAATCCCAAAAAATATGAGCGAAAGCGAGCTCATAAGCGCCACAGGAAAGCTGAGATCAGGCGGTTTTTCTCCGCAGGAGGCAGCCAAAAGGCGCAGCGCCTGGAGGTGCAGCCCAAGGGCGATGAGTTGGATCCGGCCGAACAGGCTCAGGCCTTCACCAGAATTGCCATGAAGGAGGGGACCTCCACCCGCTGGGCTGATCAGCAGGACAGCAGCGGCACTCAGAGCGGTGTAAACCGCGCCGCTCGACTTGTCTCAACACAACTTGAAAAGGCATCACCGTCGGTTGTGGAGACCAGCGGTCCCAAGGCGGAGATGATGCTAGAGAAGGAGTCCCAGCCTAAGGAGGCGAAGGATCCGCCTGTGAAGGCACAAGACCCGCCTAGAAAGGTGAGAGATCAGCCTGAAAAGGCCAAGGAGGAATCCAAAGGCTCACAGAGGCTAGTCTCAGATAATATTCCTGTTGAGCTGCCTTTGTTGAAACCTGTTGAGGTTGCACCATTGCGAAACAGTGCAGAAATCGGTGATTCTGCTGGTAATGATGATGTTGTGTATCTCGGTTCAGCAGGTGTTCCTGCCGATCCTATACCCCTGGAAAGAAGGGAGATGTATGAGGTCCTGCAGAGACAGGAAGCTGCTTTGCAGAAAGCAAAGGCAGATGCAGAGAAAGCTGCGCAGCTTCGCTCCCTGATGGGGGATGAGGAATATGCAGCATATCTGCAACTTCAAAAATCAAAGCAGGCCTCTAAAGGACAGCAGGATATTTCATACAAACCGGGGAAGCTGGGACCTGGATACCAGGAACGCCGCGCCCAGCAGTTGGCGACAGAACAGCGTGGACGGGCCAAGGTGCCGCACGAGATGGCCAGACCAACCCCCATAATGCAGGCTCCTGTCATACAAGATGTGCGGGGTTTTTGGGATAAGCTGGGCGCTTTTCATGACCCCCATGGAGGGGTGTACTACAAGGGGTATTATCATCCCCGTGGTGGATATGCCCCCTACCGTGCACAAGTCCCATGGGACGCTCTCCAACGTATACCAGTGAAGCTGCATGGGCTGTTCGACGCGCAGTAGACAGCGCTGGGGATATACGTGCCGGAGGGTCATGAAGCAGCCACGGAGTGGCAGGCCGTTTAGAGAACTGGCCGAAGAGTCCCCAAAGAGGGACCAGTGCAAATGCCCCCGGGACCATCGATGCAGGCAGGTCCCTCCGCACCGGTTTGTCCAGTGGCTCAGCTTGAATTGGCACCAAGACAACCGGTGAGGCCTTATATGATGGGGCAAGTTGGACAGCAGGCTGCACAGCCTCCCATGCAAACTACGCAGCAAAAGATACAGAGGCTGCATGAGATGTCTCCATTTGCGCCGGAGTCTGTTGTGTACCCGCCTATTCAATATCAGCAGCCAGGGATGGCATCACAGCCAGGGATGGCACCACAACCAGGGATGGCACCACAGCCAGGGATGGCCATGCAGCCCGGGAGGGCACAACAACCCGGGAGGGGACCAGAGGCAGAGTACTTCCAAGGGACAGAGGAATTCCCAACACCCGGATACGAGAGGGTGTACGATTATCCGCCCAGCCAATTCCAGACCCAGGAACCTCCCCATGAGGAACTCCTGTTTGGATTAGAGGCTGTCGAGGCTATTGAGCCACATCGGGTGGACAATGTCCGCCGGATATGGGACCTCCCCCACCTCCGGAGGGGTACGATCCCCTAGGACCGGGTTATACCGGCCAAGCCTATTTGGCAGCGGCGCAGGAGGTGCCACACGCCCCTGTGTACTATCAACCTGGAAGGGAAGCTCAGGTGAGCATGAATATGCCTAAGATGAATACTCAAGGCATGAAACCCCCAAAATGGAATGAAGATAAATAGGCCCGGACCAAGTGGTTACAAGAAATCATTATGTATTTCAAAACCACTATGGCACCCCGGACACAATGGGGATGGATAGTGCTGAATACTCTTGAAGAGTCAGTGAAACACGGCCTGCTAGCCCAATTGGGACATATATGGGGGATAACAATTGATGCTAAAGTGCTCTCACAGCCAAACTTTCAACTGTCATGGGAACAGTTTAAATATGGCATGGAGACACTTTATGATCACAAATGTTCCGAATTCGAAATTCGGTCGGAAATAGCAGCCTTTATAAAGGCAGGGACTTTGGGTCCCGATACAATCAAATACATGCAGCTCTTGGAACAAATGTTTCTCAAGTGTGAGAATAAACTCGATGATTTTTCCAAGTTGCATGCATTGTATACCGGACTCCGTCCAGACATTAAGAAGAAATGCCTCTTAAATAAAGATGACGAGCAATAGACCACTTATGCCAGCCTGCGGGCGCATTTGTATAAAGTGGGACCAACATATGACCAAGAATTTAAGGCATATGGCTCTCGTCGAAATGAAAGCCGGAATGGCAAACTGCACACGGGTAACCGTTTTGCCCCTAATAGAGTTATTCAAAAATACCACGCACTGAAAGTGGATCGCCGTGGTAAATCAGTTTTGAATAATAGGCCAAGAGGTCAAGGAGGCATAACTTACAAAAGTTCTCATGTTGCTGATAAAATGAATGCGCAGGCACCCCAAGGGGAGCGGATGTACGAGCCGTTAGCTGATATCCGCCACCCCATGGAGGGGAAGACCGTCACCAACAGTGCGCAGCTTTGCGACACTACGGTGGAAGTACTGAAAAGGGCAGGGCGTTGTTTTAGATGTTTTAAGCCCTTTTCAGCTACACATCATGGAGAATGCGAAGGACGCGGAGTACTCCCGCCAATGCCGGTGAGTCCCGCTCGCAAGCGGAAATCCGCACGCAGAAATTCTACCGAATTGTGTTTAGCAATGCGAAAGCATAACATTACGAGTGTGAAACTGCGAACTGCCCCAATGGATGTGCGAGCAAATGCAACACCAGTGATTCCTGTTCCTAAAGTGCAAAGTGCACAGACTGCTGTTAATCGTGTGATGAAAATGTCTCACACACCAACACAGCCGGGAACAACCCGGACAGGTCTGCACAGTGCAAACGATCGTTCTGATCGCATGTTGAATCCTGTGCACTTTCAGTATATACAATCACTGGTTGCTTACCAATTCACACTTGATGCGTGTGCTAACCCAAATGGGGATAACGCACTTTGTGAGCGATATTGCTCCCGAGCTGACAGTTTCCTTCGGAAGCCACTAGCTCAAGAATTTGTGTGGATTAATCCACCATTCCAGAATGCAGCGCCATTCTTGGATATTTACTTTGCTGAACGAGCAAAGGCCCCTACACATGTAGGTGCATGCATACTACTGCCTACATGGCGTACATTCACAGATGATCCAAAGCTGCACCAGCTGCGCACCCTTGTACATTACCCCAAGGGTACACGGTTGTTTACTCAACCGCAAAATGATTATCCAAGTCGCAAGGAGATGCCTGGCATCCCTTGGCCTGTGAATGTATATTATCAACCCCCTGAGGGTTTAGCGGAACACCGCATCCGAGGGGTCTCTCAAGACCAACCTCGATTGACCTTTACTGGTCAGGTTGGGCACCAGCCCGCCTCCATTCTTTTCGATACGGGGGCGACTGGCACAGCCTACATCAATCCGACATGTTGTCGTCGATTAGGCTTGACGCCACGCCCTCCGCATCTGATGTCCAATCGACAGCTCAGTTGCCTTAATCGCCTGCGCCGATTGGCCCGCGCAACGCAACGTCTCGTGGACCCCACGGAGTTCTCTATACCTCCGCGGGTTGACTCGTCTCCTATCGAGAACGAGGTTCTTCTTGCGGATGGAACATATCTCCCCTCATTGGGAGTTGTGGACGTCCCCTTGACTATTCAAGGATATAAGGACACTGTCCGTTGTGTGGTCATCGACCTCTCTGACGATTATGATATCATTCTTGGCAACAACTAGCTCTATGAACACGCCGGTGTCATCGACTATCGCAATGGACATATCCGTGTGGTTTCTCGTGGGCGTGAAATCACTCTTCGCAGTGCTTCCCGCACCACTACACCCCCTTCCTCACCGGCCCGCCGCATTGGCCGTTTGTGTTCGTTGGGGTTCGCTCGTCATGCCTACCAGCGTGGTTTTTCATTACGCTTGGTTTTGGTTTGCCGGGTCGGCGATCTCCCTGAGGGGGACGCACCAGGCCCTTCGGCCATTTCAGAGTAGCAGCCTATCTCTCATGCTGTTCCATCAGCACAGATCACCTCTCTCTTGGAGGAGTACAAAGATCTATTTCCTGATGAACTCCCTGAGGGACTACCCCCAGATAGGGGAGTGACGCTGACAATTCCCCTAGAGGAAGGGACCAAACCGGTTAAGCGACCCGCTTTCCGATACAGCCCAAAAGAAATGGAGGAGATCAGATCTCAGGTAGACTACCTGTTAAGAAAAGGTCTGATCACGGAGAGCAGCAGTCCCTTTGGGGCCCTTGTGCTTTTCGTACCAAAGCCGGATGGCAGCCTCCGTATGTGCATTGACTATCGGGCATTGAACAAAGCCACTATCAAGAACAAGTGGCCAATCCCAAGGATAGATACCCTGTTGGATCAACTGCAAGGGGCCAAAGTCTTTTCGGCCATAGACTTGCAAAAGGGGTACTACCAACTACGGATTGATAAGGCAGATTGTGCCAAGACGGCGTTCGTTATGCCATTGGGATTGTACGGGTTCAAGGTGCTTCCCTTTGGACTTGCAAACGCCCCCGCAATATTCCAGCAGACAATGCATCATATATTTGGTGATCAAATCGGCAAACACGTCCTAGTTTACTTGGACAACATCTTGATGTTTAGCCAAACTGCTAAAGAACATATACAGCACCTACGAGAGGTGTTAGAAGTGTTACGACGGCAAAAGTTATACTGTCGAATGCACAAGTGCCACTTCAATATGGAGGAAATCTCCTACTTGGGACATATAGTGTCTCAAGACGGAATTCGCCCAGATCTTGAGGGGATTCAGAAAGTGAAGAACTGGCCTGTGCCTCAGTGCGTAAAGCACGTACAGCAGTTCCTCGGACTGGCCAACTATTTTTGAAAGTTTATTCAAGGCTATTCGAAAATGGCAACTCCCTTGACAGACTTGACCAAAGAAAATGGCAAGTGGGAGTGGACGTCGAAGTGTCAGTCGACGTTTGAGCATATAAAGGAGTGTTTGAGCACAACTCCATTGCTCAAAATGCCAGATCCTGAGAGACCATTTGAGGTCATCACAGATGCATCTCAAACTGCTGTGGGGGCGGTCCTGATGCAGGACAACCACCCCATTTGCTACGCTAGTAGGAAATTCCTCCCAGCGGAGTTGAACTACAGTGTGACAGACCAAGAAGCTTTGGCTTCAGTTCACGCTGTCCAGTTATGGAGGTGTTATCTTGAAGGGACACGCTTCAAACTGGTAATGGACCACTGTCCGTTGACTTACCTTAAGTCACAACCACAACTAAGCCGAAGACAGGCTAGGTGGTTAGAGATATTACAATAGTTTGACTTTGACTGGGAATATCGCCCAGGGCAAAAGAATGTGGCTGATCCACTTTCCCGCATTCCTCCCTCGCCGGACAAACATGAGGCAAGGAGGAAAAGTCAACTGGTTGTATGTGGCTTAAGAGCAATTCACAAGCGGGGAAGCCAAAGAAAGGCAAAAGAGATGGGAGAGGCTAAAGATCTCGCCTTCAGGATCCGTCAGGCCTATGGCAAGGATCCCCAGCTTGCGTCTGTAAGACAACAACAAGAGATGCGCTGTACAGACGGGTTATGGCTGCGAGGCACGCAGGTATATATTCCTGCCAGTCTGCGGACTGAAATCTGCCAGTTGGCTCACGACCATCCAAGTGCAGGACACTTTGGTCAAGCCATGTCCCTGGATTTAATCCAGAGGCATTACTGGTGGTCAGGAATGCGACGAGAAGTACAACTATATGTTGATACTTGCCTGGTTTGTCAATAGGCTAAGTATTCTCGTCAAAAGACCCCAGGCTTATTACAGCCATTGGGCATTCCTAAGGAGCCATGGACCGAATTGTCCATGGACTTCATTACTCAACTGCCAAAAACTAAGGGAGGTCATGATGCTATCGTCGTGTTCGTCGATAGACTGACCAAAATGGTCCGCCTCGCAGCCACGACCACTGAGCTCTCCGCAGAAGGAGCAGCTGACCTGTTGGTACAGAATATGATAAGGCACCACGGTCTCCCCTCTCAGATAGTGTATGACAGAGACGTTCGGTTCACTTCCAGGTTTTACCGGTACATGGCCGAGAGGTGGAAGATTCAGCTCAATATAAGCACTGCGTACCATCCACAGACGGATGGCCAGTAGAGGTGGCCATTCAAGGGTG
The DNA here is from genome assembly GCA_905146915.1 of Ostreobium quekettii. NCBI lineage: Eukaryota > Viridiplantae > Chlorophyta > Ulvophyceae > Bryopsidales > Ostreobiaceae > Ostreobium > Ostreobium quekettii. The sequence continues at coordinate 39,600 of CAJHUC010000805.1, read as the reverse complement.
CCATCCGATCCGTTAGATCCGGTTCGTTAATTTTTATCAGCTGTCCGTTAAATTTCGTTAAAGAAAAAGGGAGAAAAATTCAGAAAAAACGAAAAAAACCCAAAAAAATCGAAAAAAACCCAAAAAATCACAACAACTGCGGCTAGTTGAAAATCTAGTATGCATAGGTTAAAATAAAATACAAACATACTCTCTAATAGCGAATTCCATAAACTATAAGTATGACTAAAACCCAAAAATCCCAAAAAATCCAAAAATCCGCTAATTTTTGGTTAATTTTTGTCTTTTTTCGTTATTTTCCGTTAATTAACGGAAAATTAACGGAAATTAACCTCTGTCCGCTATTAACAGATCCGGGTGGCCACCTCTAATGGCCAGACCGAAGTCATGAATCGGATTCTGGAGGATTACTTATGCAGTTATACGCATTTGGACCATGACGCATGGGATGAACTATTAGCCATGGCCGAGTTTGCAATGAACAACTGGAAAAACAGTTCCACCCAAGAGACCCCGTTCTATTTGAACTACGGTCGGCACCCAAAGAGTCCCTTAGCTCTTGGTGTGCAAATTCAGAAGCCTTTGAAGGGCTATGACAATCCGAATGCCCGCGGCTTGGCAGTGGCCATTGATAGGGCACAACAGCCTTATTGAGGCAGCCTGGTACACCCCTGGTGGAGGGATTACCAGCAGTGACACGATTTGATCACCGTGTCCAATCAGCGCTGAAAGAGGCCAGGGCGTGCTTGGAAAAAGCATGAGATAGGCAGTCAAAGCATGCTGACCGCCACCGGAGGGATGTGTCGTTTAACAAAGGAGATGACGTCCTCCTTTCGGCACAACATATCATGCTCAAACACCCTGGAACTCGAAAATTATTACTGAGGTGGATTGGGCCCTTCACCATCCTCGACCGGATAGGTTCTGTTGCATATCGGCTGGAACTTCCGGAAAGCATGCATAAAATACATCCTGTGTTTTATGTATCAAAAATTAGGCCTTATAAGGCGAGTGGCAGAGTACAACCACCTCCAGTACCTATCAAAATCGAAGGAGAACTGGAGTATGAAGTTGAACGTATCCTTGATAAGAGAATTAAAAAGCGTGGAAAACTCCAGCACTCCGTAGAGTATCTTGTCAAATGGCTGGGATATGGACATGAGCATAAAAACTGGGAATCCGCAAAAGCAGTTGCAAATGCATAGGAACTGGTTCAAGCATTTGAAAACGGCAGAATGCCTGTGGTGCATGTGACAACTGATTAAAGTACGGAATGTACATACTAAAAAATGCTCATGTGTGCTTATGCCTTTGACAGGTGCTGCTGAAGTGGGCCCAGAAGAATACTGGGTATACGGCGCCCCGTGCTCGTACGCTGTTCAGACATATGAACGCTATGTCCATAGCAATACTGAACGGGGAAAGACTGGCCATCGATGACCCATTCATTGCACCCCCTCGAGAGCCCGTTCGTGTACGGGGCCATGGACGAGGACGCGGTCCTTTGCAATCTCAAGGAAGGCATAGTTGGGCATCGGGTGGTTCCAAGTATAGGGGTAGGGGGCATACGGGTTAGCCCGTATGTTCCATTTCATGTGCTCCCCTTGACGGACAGGCCGGAAGGTCAGAATATTCCAGCCGTTTTGGCTGAAGGAAGAGTTTTAATGAGGGTTGTCAAAAGCCGGAAGGGCATGTAAAACAACCACTCTTTCTCTTCATCACCAGTTGTTCATGTGTGTCATAAACTGGGCATGTGGCAAATCGCGCAGCCAGTTTACACATACACATAACGTATTTCTACTCCCGTATCCACACTTTAGGACGAGGACGCCCCACTCCCTAAGGGGGACGAATGTTACGCGCACCGGCCTGATGTGGGGTACGCCCTGCCCAAGATACGCATACTATTCCTTATCCCTTGGTAACCCTTACATCTATTAGGATACGGGAGTAGGAGGGGTGGTCCTGCCTAGGTCCCTGTAAGGACCTAGGTGCCCGGCGAGCTGGGTCCGTGGCTCAAAGAGGGCAGGAACCCCACACCCACAACCTTTACGTATCAGCCGCTCTGGGCCCGAATAAAGAAAACGAAATCCAGCAGGGCGGAAACTGACGCCCGCAGTATGAGGAGGTTGTTGGTGCGCAGGCCACGCTTCAGAACATGGAGCAGCAAGGTTGCCGGCACTGGAGCATGAGAGGCCGCAGGCTCCGGGTATTAACGACGCCAAGACCGGGTGAGCAAACGGCTCACCCAGTCGAAGGCCGAAAACTGTAGGTGGCCGACAACGTGGTGGACCATGGATATGGTGGCAAGATACTGCGGGAGGTTGCGGACGCCAACCCGGCCCTCCTCCCGCAGGAACCGGATGTAGCGGTAGATCGTGGCCGGGCGGGCGTGGAGGGCCTGGAGCTCCACGGAGGTGCAGAACGCCTGGAACTTGGCAAACTTGGCCTGCATGGATCGCCGCGTCAACTCCATGTAGAGAGACAAAAACTGAGACTGCATCTATGTGCAGTCCGATTGCAGTAGCCCGTCCACCTCTTGCCCGTAGAGGGGGTGATTGGGAGGCAGATCCTCCACCGGAAGCGGGTCATCCGGGGGAAGGGCGACCTCCTGGGAGGGTGACCGAGCGCCCGCGCTTAGGTAGACGTCCGAGGGCGGACATGAAACGCCCGAAGGTTCCGCTTCGGTGGAGGAAGTCGGGCCGGAAGACTCGGATCCCCGGATGGCGGGGAATTAGAAGGTCCTCCGGCCGCAAGGGTCGGGAGCGGCTGAAACCAAAGCGCGCTCGGCCAATCCGGCGCGACGACAACGGCCTCCACGGCGGGCCGAGCGGCGAGGAAGGAGACGAGCAGGGGAAGGAGGAACTAAGGGGGGTTGCACCAGTTGGTGTCCCCCGTCCAGTCCTGGAGAAAGGCGTCCGTTCCCATGCTCCCCACGTCGGCGCGCAGGCTGTTGTACCGTGGACAGAGGGAATTTGCCGCGGAAGCAAAGCGGTCGCACGTCCGGCGACCGAAGCGCTGAGTCAGCCTGCGGAAAATGGTCGGGTGCAGCTGGTAGTCGTCCGCCACTCGAACCCGGGATAGCCGATCCGGTATGACGTTGTCCTCCGACCGAATGTAGTTGGGGTCGAGCAGGAGGTGGCGTGCCGTACAGACTTAGTGCAGCTGACGAAGGGGGGAGAGGAGCTGCTTGGAATGGGTAGTCATGCTGCGCAGGCAATACATGACCACCTGGTTGTCGACCATCAGCTTGAGTCAGGAAGGAAGGCCATGGGAAGCAGCCAGAAAAAAGCTGCGAATGGCCTGCTCAACCGCTTGAATCTCATGCACATTGATGTGCGTTAAGGAACGGTCCCAAAACCCCCTTGCAAGGAGGGGACGGGACCTCCCCGGGGGGGTAAAGGTGGCCCCCCAACCGGTCAGACTGGCATCCGTCGCCAAAGTGCCGGCGAAGGGGACAGCATCGGGGTTGAGCGGACGGCCCTCGCAGCGGCGGATGTTGACCCACGCCTCCAAGTCCAGCTTGGCTTGGGGGGAGAGGATCAGGCGATCCCGCCAGCTGCACTTGGAACGAAGAACGGCATAGAGGCTTTGCAAGAAGAAACGGGCCAAAGGAAACGCCAAGTAAAGGGATATGGCGAGGCCGCAAAAACGGGCCAAATCCCTGGCCACAACCCAGCGGCAGGATCGCAAATTGCGGGCCTGATTGGCGACCAACACGGCCTTCTCCGGGGGAACCTCAAAACGGCCATGAGACATGTCCACAATAACCCCAAAATGCTTTTTGCGTGTGACAGGGGTCCATTGGCATTTGCGTTCCTGGAATTGGATGCCTAGTGAGGCAAACACTCCCCGTACAAACCCGGACCATCATGTCAAACGAGCGGCATCACGCATGGCCGCCAAAAAATCATCAAGAAAGGCCAACAGAATGGCTGGCGGTTCGCTAGTGTACACTTGAAAGTATGTAGCTATTGAGTCATCCCCAACTAAGCACCCAAAACGGAAGTGGCGAGCTGCCTTGGGGCAACTGCCCGGGGACCTCAAGAAACGACCCACAACAAGCATAAACTGGGTAAAAAAGAAAGGAGCCAACGAAAGACCAAAAGGAAGTGCCCTACAAGCGAAAACTTCGTCTTCCATCCAAAATTGGAGGAAACATTCTTCCGATCTACACACGCGCAGATGATGGTAAGCATTTTTGATGTCAAAGCCCACCAATGAGTCACCCCGGTGGAGCAAGTGACCGAAGTCACGTAACTTCTTGTAACGAAGGCTCACCTTGCGAAGGTGACGGTTGACCCGTCGCAGATTGATGCAAAGACGGTACTTCATGACTCCACTTTCCCGCCCCTTCTCCACCAAGAAGGCCCGAGAGATGCACGACGTGGGGCCCGGCTCCACCTTGGCAATCGCCCCCGAAGAGAGGTAGTCCGCGTAGAGGGATTGCTAGGCCGCTCTTCCGCCCAAGAGCGGAGCGGGTAGAAGCCCTCGTCGAAGGGCGCCGGGGGCCCACGCAGTCCCCACATGAGCGGAGTCCTGGAATAGATCCATTGGAGGATACGGGAGGGGGCACCGATGCGACGCCATGCCGAAAGGAGTCCGCGGACTTGATTGTACGGAAAGTCCTTCACGGAGTCGGCTTGGGGGATGGACCCAGGGCGTGAGCTCCCTTGTGGGCCTTGTGGCCGGTCAAGGGGGCCGAGGTTGACGGGGGGGAGGCAGACTTCTTGGCGGCCACGGTCTTGATGGCATGCTACAATTCTTGCGTCAGAAGCTCCTTGCGCATGCGCTCGATGGTCCCGTCAATGCGAGCGGTGCCGAAGCGCAAACCATGGTCGGCGAGGCGGATCTCCGCCTGAATGGCCTGCCACGATCCCTCCAATCCCAAGCCCTTGTGCTTGGCGTGGATGCGCTGCAAGGAGAGCTGGTCGTGGAGAGCCTCGGTGACCTCCACGTACGAGTAAAGGTAGGGGAGGAGGAATTCCCGTACGGACGGCGGGAGATCGGGATGGGCGGCCACCTCCACAAAGGCCGCGGTCGTATTGAACAGCCAGGAGACCGGGGGCGCCCAGCCCGGGTACTCCTGGAATTACCTGGAGTTGGAGCCCAAGGCGTTGGCGACCGCACTCCCCTTGGCGGTGTCGCGGACGTCAAACCAGAACGAGGAGCGGGCGCCCACTGGTCGGGCGACCGGGTTGTTGACTGACTGAGGGAGGAGTGCCGGGTCGGGCAACTAGCAGGCTTCGATAGCGGAGGTCGGAATACGGTTGTTGAACCGGCGAGCTTGTTCCCGGCATCAGTGCTCCGCAGGGGACGGGTTCATAGGCAAGAACTCGGCAAAGAGCCGGAGGTCGCGACCCACTCTGTGGATCTGTGTTGTGCCAAAGGTTTGGCGCGAAGCGAAACAAGATAAGGTGGGGACCGAGGGGTGAGCCTAAGTAGCCTCCTCGCTCGCGCCCGCCAAAGACCGCCACTCCCAAGGGCCCCAAAAAACACTGGCCCTCCTTGAAAGCGACGAACCAGCCACTGGCCCAAGGTACAGGGGGACAGAAACCCAAGGGGCCGCCAAAAACCATCGTACTTTAAACAGCGCTGGCCCAAGTGGGCCAGCGCGCCCGCCCCTCGTCGCCCTGGGCGGAAACCCCTTCAAAAGATAGTTAATCCCATTTCTGCAACAAGAACTGGGCAGGATCCAGTACTGGGGTCGATGGGTGACATGGGAAGCGGTTTATGGTTCGAATGGAAAGTCCAATTGAATACGAACAAAGAACACGCGCTTGATTCAGGATCCTGAATGTGGTGTGATGAACACTGGAGGTTGGGAGGGGTCTTGGCGCTTCCTTTTCAGTGTGCCAGTCCTTTGCAAGTTCAAGATTTCGTTCTCAGGTAACCTGTGCTGTGGGGTCACAGCCAGTGACTCACCGGCAACACGTTCAATGCCAGTCTGGCCCCTGAATCGCCATGCAAATCCTGTGAAACAGGATTCAAGGCTGCACATCGACTTATTACGCTTGGAGGGTGCCTGCTCCCCGCCTGGCAGGCGAAACCGTGCAAATTTCTGGATGCCCTGCCATGTGCTTCATTGGTTTGACATCATTGTGTGCTAGCACGATGCCCACCTCCCCAACTCAACCGACCAGCTCGATTTGCCCTGCCCTCACCCATCCCCTCACCACCTCTGCTTGCTCCGCCCAAATCCAGATACTGGACTTCGGTAAGTGCATTGTTGGAGCACCCGATGCTCAGCATCGTGAACACAATGCCCAGCGAGGAGGCGTATCATTCTTCTCATCCCGTTATTTGCCCAAGGACAATGTGGAACAAGCGATCTGAAATAAGATATATTCAAAGATTGCTGGGGCCAAATGATGATTACGGACAGAAGTTTTTTGTCATTATGCACCCATCCGATGGATCGTGATGACATGCGGCATGCTAAGATTGGGGGGGCTGCGCGTTGCCAAAATGCGTCACCTTTCAGCGTCATACCGACCTGTTGGCTTCAGCAGCAGGCTAGGAAGGATGCGCGAAGATGCAAGTGCGCATCCCAAGAATCTAGAGTTACGTGGATGGCAGTCTTGTTTGGAAAACCATAGCAACGGTCATCATCCCGCACAGCTGGCCACGCAGAAATCTGGAGCCAAGAGGGGCATCTCGCATTTCCACAGGAACACTCACTGCCATGCTCGCATCAGACGTGGTCGCACGGCTACCCGCCGCACTTCAATCAACGTCCCTGCTGTCATCCGCGCCCATGGCTGAACCAACGACGAACGTGGTGTCTGTCCATGCCATACGTGGGCGCAATAAGTCACCCCCCGGACCCTCCACCACCAACTTCTGAAACAAACGCCCATAAGCGACCCCCTGCTAGCGAGCCCAGCCCTCCCCAATCCTTCAGTCATCTTTTGCAAGCGCTGCCCCTGCAAGCGTGAGGGGCCGTGTCAAACTCATCGCTCTGGATGCAGCGGCGGCCAAGACGCAATGGATGCAATGCACTGGGGGTGCTTGGATTCGACATGGCAACGCCCCACACACTGAGGCGGCCTCAGCATCTTCATCCCCGTCATGGCGATCAGTCCAGATACCCTCCAAGTCAATCACCGCCGCCCAGCTTCTTTGCCAGCTCGTGATGCCCCCCAGCGCTGGCGTACTGCGCCGCTGTTCTTCCTTCCTGAGCATAGCAAACGCCAACAAAACACGAAAATATGATAAGCTATGACGTAATGCGAACAATGTGACGAAATGTGACAAAATCACTGCGGGCGCTACCCGGCGAGGTGGACACCGGGATGACGCAATGTCAAAGCGCGCGCTCCCATGTCGTGAACCGATAGGCATCTCCAGACACCAAGGGGGCTCGCATGCACCCCTATGGGACGTGGTCTGCAAACTCAGGACGCAGTCTGATTGCATATAACGAGATAGTGGCTTTCAGCGTCTGACGCCAACCGACGGTGTCCACAGTCGCTCAATGAAATTTGGACTTCCGACACCGCACAGTGGATACCGCTGGGATGTCTGGTTGCGTGCACGGGCAAATTGTGCTTCCGCAGCACTGCTCTGGCAGCACTCAATATTCCTGTGCACATCCGCAAGAGAAGTAGAGCATAGCGCATTTCCTTTCAGCACATGCCAACTACACCGGTGGGCGCAACGCCACATCTCAGTCCTGGCGACCGGATTATCACCTTATCAGTCGACGCCATCGAAGCCCCTTTGCTCAGCAGCAATTCTGCAGCGGATGTGTGGCCACTCTTCGCAGCCGCCATCAGCGGAGTCACGCCGCCCTGCACATCGGCACACATTGTCACGCGCGCCTTCAAAGCTCGTCAACCGCCATGTACTTGGCGGTTGCAATACGCGCAAAAGTCACAGCACAAAAGAACAAAAAATGCACAAGCGGGTCAAATACACCATTACAAACTTGTTTGCAGACGCCAATATATTTGTTCTGGGAGTCGTTTCAAAGCGGTGCGTCAAGGTTGTTCTTGCAGCAAGGACATTCCATCACAGGCGGCAGGTATTCAATCATATAATTGAGTAGATATACATGGGCATCGTTTGCGCATTCAGAAACAAGCATTCTGTGGCTTCATGGCCTGCGCTCCATTGTCCCAGTCAGCTTGCATTCGGCAACACTTCAGAAAGGGCCGGAGAAATAAGACAGGCGACAAGACCAGATGGTGGGCGGCGCTTGGAAATGAAAAGGAAGCCACTGCTCAACGCGCCCATTGTCGCATGTGCGTTCTGATAATAAGAAAACAACAACTAGGAACTGTGTGCCAATCGACTCGCAATGGACCTGCAGCAGCTGCGGTCCGCACAATGTCAAAACCAAATGAGCACTTTGAACGCACATGTCAGTCAGCCGCTGCACCACATGCAGCTTTCGCTTGACCGTGGGACTGCATTTTTCAATGTGACGTCAACACCGAGCAATTCTCTTACTTTGTCTGAAACCTCCACAGCAGCGCCATGGTCCAACATAATTCTGACAATTTCCGCAGCAGTCTGCTCATCAGTCTTCTCTTCCCGCTGGTCGGACCAAATATGAAAAAGAGGGGTTGCTCCTGTCTGCGCATTGAGCGCATACAACCTCTTAGGCACGCAAAACACTCAAGCCTTCCAGGTATTTCAGACATCAGAAGGAGCCAAGCAGTGGATAGACACAAGTTTTGCCAGATTCATCAAGAACTGCCAAAGTCCATCAAAGGGAGAACACTGCTTCGATTGCTGTGCTTTCAGTGTTCAAATTCTGATCGCCGATGTCCACAGATCTGGAGCTGTGGGTGGGTGAGCGTCTGCCTGTCTGTCCTATATCAGATAGCGTACGCAAAACACAACTCAGCAAGCAACAGGAGCAGGCAAGGAACGCCGCTGGCTCATCGTGAACCGCTCTGATTTGTGCGCATGTAATTTGCCGCTGGTATCCTTCAGTGCCAAATATTTTGACCAGCAGAATGAAGCCACACTGCACAACAGGCTATGCAGCCTATGGGGAGCCACATGTGTGCGATTGTCTCATCGATTCAACGAGGAATTCATTTACTCGAACGGATGCTCAGGCGTTGATAAGGTCCATGGAGTGCAAAACAATCCCACCTCGTTTGGTACGTCCGTGCATGCCCCATGCTTCAGCAGCAGCTCCACAATGCTTGGGTGGCAAAATTTTATTGCTTTCGCAAGGGGTGTGTTGCCATCCTGCACAGTCCATCACATTTCTCAAGACCAAGGCGTGCGCCTGGCGCAAGACTGCACTGGGCCCGTTGGCACAACACAGGTTGGACACATAGGCATTCCATTATCAATGCGCCAGTTGCTTGGAATAACGATAATTGTTAATGGGTCCCGTGCAACGCAAATTGACACATTCCAGAAAATGAGATCCATCAACTATTCTGGAGTTGAGGCTTCTAAAGCAGAGTTGCCACCACAACCGCACGAATGCTGGTAAAAGCCTCGGCTGGACACAACAGGAGGAGAGACATATTTTGGAAGCATACCTTGTCGATACTGTCCACAGTTGCAATGCGGGAAAGCAGCAGCTCCACTGTAGTGTCGTGGCCCCACCCCGATGCACCCGAAAGGGCCGTGTATCCGAGCTGTGAATTGATCACAACAGTGAGAACACAGATGCAAAATTCACCTTGCCCGATATTAGATGGCGTGCTTTGGCATATGGGCATGGCTGTGGGCAGGACAGCCGTACTGCCATATTCGTCGCCCACCAATCATATCAGGACCAGCCTTACTATATCAGATTTACTGACATCATGTTGGAATGGTCCAGCGCGCCACATCGTACAGCAAAAGTGCACAATGCAACCCGTGTGATTGTACTAATAACCAATGAAGCCCTCACTCAACAGCACCGAAAGCTCAACCCCTGGGCCAATTTTCACCCCCACACATCCCCACGCGGCCTCCACCAGCTGGCAATCGTACTTAAAACCGTAGAAACGGCCCCAACAGCACATACGACCCTGCTAAGCCACGTTGGCAATGAATACATTTGTTGCACCATCAGGCGCAGGAGTTTGCACGCGATGTCGCACAAATTATGTGGCATTTGATGCAAGGTAAATCAACAGAAGCTGACCACAATGACTTCCCCAGGTGTTTCACAGAAATCTAACACCTCAATTTCACATTTGGACTCAAGCTAGTTCATCTTTAAGCCACATGCAATGTCTTCAACATCGTATTTATGGAGAGCCAATGAAGATGGAGGATCATGCCGCCCAGAATATTTTTTGGGTATAGCGTAAATTAAACCACCATTTGGACCTTTCAAACCATGGCAACGTCGCATTTTATATTTGTATGACCATACGAGACTCGTCCAGCATACCTATACGCAGGAAACGATAGCACAAACGCTCCTCAATTAGGGAAGGCGCTGTGTCGATTTTGTCATGCTTAGCATCAATTCGACGATGAGCTCAGGCACCCCCCCCCCCCCCCCCCACTCACACACACCCCTTAGCATCAATCCCAAGAAAGGACCATTACAGTACATCTATCATACATACATGCTCTTGAGCCATGACGAGTTTCAATGGGTGCATCATCGAGTACAGCACATTGTGGACAGCCACTCAGATATCTGTTCAAAGTGGCCAGCTGCGGCCCGTGGTAACTTTGCAATACGCACAGTCTTACTTCTATAGGAGATGGAAGTGCAGCACAGAACACAAGCACCTCCCCACCCCCACCCCACCCATGTTGATCGATCATCAATGCTTGCAAGGTGACGAGGACTGTACTTGCATGTCCTGTTCAAAACTGTCAACCTGGAATCACCACCTCCTGCGGCTGCAATGCGTGGATGAGGGAGAGAATGTGAGGACCATAGGGAACCAAGGCATGCTCTCAGTTAAGAAGCATATCTTTACTGTACGTGAGTGTGGCAATACTGATGTCATTCAAAAGCTGACTGATTTGAAGCACAAAATACCCATATCGATGATGAGAGTGCGTGACCGATGAGGGCAGTTGGATCGAAAATGGATCAGATCAGCAACTTGTGTATTTTCCAGCCTCTGTATTCTCCGAACTTCCAAAATACAGCCCCATGACCTTGATTGCATGGCTGGCATGTTCGTCATGGCTAAAAAAATCGTGGCGTTCGGTCAGACTTCTACTTGCCAGGTGCTGTGGCTCACACTAACATCCGCAGGGAATCCATACACGGTACACTTTTGGGATGTGCACAAGTGTAAGCGATGATGCTCGCCAAATTACAGCAAGCACAAACTCCCATTCTAGGCTTCCAAAGGCCGCGTGCATCCTAGCAAATCACTAAAGCCCAGGTGGGTGCACATCACGTGTGCCACCTCGAGGCAGTACACTATTAAAACAGCACTCCGAAGTGTGCATGGTTGCCAAACCCCTTCACAGCAGAACACCACCATTGCAGGGGGACTCGCAAACAGACAACACAACTGAAAGCGCAGGGCGACACAAAAACACGTGCACGTTCACAGATGCCAGCCCCACTGCTGAAGAAGAAAGGCCGCATCAGCTCACCCTGTCAGCCTGGTCTACCGTTGCGCCCTTTTCCAACAGCAGCGCCACAGTGCTCGTGTGGCCGCCGTTTGCAGCCTGAGTGAGGGCCGTCGCGCCATGCTATGCATGACACACAACGACGAGCACGTCAAGGGGCTCTCGGGACCCAAACCAATAGACCAACACCAGTTTGGGTCGATGCTCATTTCAGCGAGTTTCAACAGGGGCGTTCATAGAGTGCAGTACGTTGTAGCACGGTAGCATCATGTGAATTGTGCAGCGGACATCACCGCCATCGTTCAAACTAACAAATATTTGGGCCTAGAACAGTGCCGAAGAAAACTTTCGCCTGGGCCATGTGGCAAGAAAAAACACCATGTAGAGCACAAAAATGAGCAAGCCAGAATGGGAACTCCTGGTACAGTGAAAAGCGCTCAGTGCTTGCTTGGCAGCCCTTTCTTCGCAATGGCATTGCTCACGTCAAACAGTCAATCTGTCTCAGCTGCATGCTGCACAACATAAAAGTTGCTCCGGTCAAAATGGCCTGAAGGATCACACGGTCTTTTGTGCTTGCGTGCCTGACCATGATGGTCATTTTCGTGCTCTGCACTTGTCAGACAACCAGTGGATGAGTCCTGACGCTGCTTGGGGCAGCTCAAAGTGCAGGACAAAATACAAGGACGGGATCCTCTACTGTCAATATCACTGCCCACAACATGCAAGGGGCATTGCTTGCATGTCCTGTTGACAACGGTCATCCCTGGAAGCACCAACCCCTGCTGCTGCAGCGCGCGGATCAGGGATAGAGGGTGACAAACATGGGAACACAGGTCAAGTTCTCGCGAAAGGAGTTTGTCCTTTCTTCATGAGACTGTAACAGTGTTGATGTCATTCAAACGCAGGGCCACTCAGCAACTTCTGTACTTTTCAGCGTCCACATTCTACACTTGCGATCCGCCACAGCCAAACGACCTTCATCTGGATGAAGGGCATATTAGTCGTGGTTCAAAACAAAACTGTGCCTATCCCGACATCCCCACATCAGCGTTCCGCCATCTTCGTCTACGCCTCGCGCAACGGGGTACAGGTTGCAGAAACTCAACACGTCAGCACACCGATCTGTCAAAATTTTGTGGCGTTCGGTCAGACTTCTACCTGCCAGGTGTTGTGGCTCACACTGACATCCACAGGGAATCCATACACGATACACTTTTGGGATGTGCACAAGCGTGAGCGATGATGCTCGCCAAATTGCAACCACCACAAACTCCCATTCTAGGCTTCCAAAGGGCGCATGCATCCTAGCAAATCACTAAAGCCCAGGTGCACATTACGTGTGCCACCTTGAGGCAGTACACCATTAAAACAGCACTCCGAAGTGTGCATGGTTGCCAAACCCCTTCACAGCAGAACACCACCATTACAGGGGGACTCGCAAACAGACAACACAACTGAAAGCACAGGACGACACAAAAACACGTCCACGTTCACAGATGCCAGCCCCACTGCTGAAGAGGAAAGGCCGCGTCAGCTCACCTCCGTAGCCTGGTCTACCGTTGCGCCCTTTTCCAACAGCAGCGCCACGGTGCTCGTGTGGCCGCAGATTGCAGCGAAAATGAGGGCCGTCGCGCCTCCCTATGCATGACACACAACGACGAGCACGTCAAAGGCTCTCGCGACCCAAACCAATAGACCAACACCAGTTTGGGTCGATGTGCCTTTCAGCGAGTTTCAACAGGGGCGTTCATAGAGTGCAGTACGTTGTAGCACGGTAGCATCATGTGAATTGTGCAGCGGACATCACCGCCATCGTTCAAACTAACAAATATTTGGGCCTAGAACAGTGCCGAAGAAAACTTTCGCCTGGGCCACGCGGCAAGAAAAACACCATGTAGAGCACAAAAATGAGCAAGCCAGAATGGGAACTCCTGGTACAGTGAAAAACGCTCAGTGCCTGCTTGGCAGCCCTTTCTTCGCAATGGCATTGCTCACGTCAAACAGTCAAGCTGTCTCAGCTGCATGCTGCACAACACAAAAGTTGCATTGGCCAAAATGGCCTGAAGGATCACACGGTCTTTGTGGTTGCGTGCTTGACCATGATGGTCATTTTCGTGCTCTGCACTTGTCAGACAACCAGTGGATGAGTCCTCATGCTGCTTGGGGCAGCTCAAAGTGCAGGACAAAATACAAGGACGGGATCCTCTACTGTCAATATCACTGCCCACAACATGCAAGGGGCATTGCTTGCATGTCCTGTTGACAACGGTCATCCCTGGAAGCACCAACCCCTGCTGCTGCAGCGCGTGGATCAGGGATAGAGGGTGACAAACATGGGAACACAGGTCAAGTTCTCGCAAAAGGAGTTTGTCCTTCCTTCATGAGACTGTAACAGTGTTGATGTCATTCAAATGCAGGGCTACTCAGCAACTTCTATACTTTTCAGCGTCCACATTCTACACTTGCGATCCGCCACAGCCAAACGACCTTCATCTGGATGAAGGGCATATTAGTCGTGGTCCAAAACAAAACTGTGCCTATCCCGACATCCCCACATCAGCGTTCCGCCGTCTGCGTCTACGCCTCGCGCAACAGGGTACAGGTTGCAGAAACTCAACACGTCGGCACACCGATCTGTCACAATTTTGTGGCGTTCGGTCAGACTTCTACCTGCCAGGTGTTGTGGCTCACACTGACATCCACAGGGAATCCATGCACAATACACTTTTGGGATGTGCACAAGCGTGAGCGATGATGCTCGCCAAGTTGCAACCACCACAAACTCCCATTCTAGGCTTCCAAAGGCCGCGTGCATCCTAGCAAATCACTAAAGCCCAGGTGCACATTACCTGTGCCACCTTGAGGCAGTACACCATTAAAACAGCACTCCGAAGTGTGCATGGTTGCCAAACCCCTTCACAGCAGAACACCACCATGACAGGGGGACTCGCAAACAGACAACACAACTGAAAGCGCATGGCGACACAAAAACACGTCCACGTTCACAGATGCCAGCCCCACTGCTGAAGAGGAAAGGCCGCGTCAGCTCACCTCCGTAGCCTGGTCTACCGATGCGCCCTTCTCCAGCAGCAGCGCCACGGTGCTCGTGTGGCCGCGGCCTGCAGCCTGAGTGAGGGCCGTCCAGCCATACTATGCATCACGCACAACAACGAGCACGTCAAAGGCTCTCGGGACCCAAACCAATAGACCAACACCAGTTTGGGTCGATGTGCCTTTCAGCGAGTTTCAACAGGTGCGTTCATAGAGTGCAGTACGTTGTAGCACGGTAGCATCATGTGAATTGTGCAGCGGACATCACCGCCATCGTTCAAACTAACAAATATTTGGGCCTAGAACAGTGCCGAAGAAAACTTTCGCCTGGGCCATGCGGCAAGAAAAAACACCATGTAGAGCACAAAAATGAGCAAGCCAGAATGGGAACTCCTGGTACAGTGAAAAACGCTCAGTGCCTGCTTGGCAGCCCTTTCTTCGCAATGGCATTGCTCCCGTCAAACAGTCAAGCTGTCTCAGCTGCATGCTGCACAACATAAAAGTTGCTCCGGTCAAAATGGCCTGAAGGATCACACGGTCTTTTGTGCTTGCGTGCCTGACCATGATGGTCATTTTCGTGCTCTGCACTTGTCAGACAACCAGTGGATGAGTCCTCATGCTGCTTGGGGCAGCTCAAAGTGCAGGACAAAATACAAGGACGGGATCCTCTACTGTCAATATCACTGCCCACAACATGCCAGGGGCATTGCCTGCATGTCCTGTTGACAACGGTCATCCCTGGAAGCACCAACCCCTGCTGCTGCAGCGCGTGGATCAGGGATAGAGGGTGACAAACATGGGAACACAGGTCAAGTTCTCGCAAAAGGAGTTTGTCCTTCCTTCATGAGACTGTAACAGTGTTGATGTCATTCAAATGCAGGGCTACTCAGCAGCTTCTATACTTTTCAGCGTCCACATTCTACACTTGCGATCCGCCACAGCCAAACGACCTTCATCTGGATGAAGGGCATATTAGTCGTGGTCCAAAACAAAACTGTGCCTATCCCGACATCCCCACATCAGCGTTCCGCCGTCTGCGTCTATGCCTCGCCAACGGGTACAGGTTGCAGAAACTCAACACGTCGGCACACCGATCTGTCAAAATTTTTGGCGTTCGGTCAGACTTCTACCTGCCAGGTGTTGTGGCTCACACTGACATCCACAGGGAATCCATGCACAATACACTTTTGGGATGTGCACAAGCGTGAGCGATGATGCCGCCAAGTTGCAACCAGCACAAACTCCCATTCTAGGCTTCCAAAGGGCGCGTGCATCCTAGCAAATCACTAAAGCCCAGGTGCACATTACCTGTGCCACCTTGAGGCAGTACACTATTCAAATAGCACTCCGAAGTGTGCATGGTTGCCAAACCCCTTCACAGCAGAACACCACCACTACAGGGGGACTCGCAAACAGACAACACAACTGAAAGTGCAGGGCGGCACAAAAACACATGCACGTTCACAGATGCCAGCCCCGCTGCTGAAGAAGAAAGGCCGCGTCAGCTCACATTTTCTGCCTGGTCTACCGATGCGCCCTTTTCCAACAGCAGCGCCACGGTGCTTGTGTGGCCACGGCTTGCAGCCTGACTGAGGGCCGTCCAGCCAGACTATGCATATCACACAACGACGAGCACGTCAAAGGGATCTCGGGACCCAAACCAATACACCAACACCAGTTTGGGTCGATGTGCCTTTCAGCGAGTTTCAACAGGTGCGTTCATAGAGTGCAGTACGTTGTAGCACGGTAGCATCATATGAACTGTGCAGCGGACATCACCGCCATCGTTCAAACTAACAAGTATTTGGGCCTAGAACAGTGCCGAGGAAAACTTTTGCCTGGGCCATGCGGCAAGAAAAAACACCATGTAGAGCACAAAAATGAGCAAGCCAGAATGGGAACTCCTAGTACAGTGACAAACGCTCAGTGCTTGCTTGGCAGCCCTTTCTTCGCAATGGCATTGCTCACGTCAAACAGTCAATCTGTCTCAGCTGCACAACATAAAAGTTGCATTGGCCAAAATGGCCTGAAGGATCACACGGTCTTTGTGGTTGCGTGCTTGACCATGATGGTCATTTTCGTGCTCTGCACTTGTCAGACAACCAGTGGATGAGTCCTCATGCTGCTTGGGGCAGCTCAAAGTGCAGGACAAAATACAAGGACGGGATCCTCTACTGTCAATATCACTGCCCACAACATGCAAGGGGCATTGCTTGCATGTCCTGTTGACAACGGTCATCCCTGGAAGCACCAACCCCTGCTGCTGCAGCGCGTGGATCAGGGATAGAGGGTGACAAACATGGGAACACAGGTCAAGTTCTCGCAAAAGGAGTTTGTCCTTCCTTCATGAGACTGTAACAGTGTTGATGTCATTCAAATGCAGGGCCACTCAGCAACTTCTATACTTTTCAGCGTCCACATTCTACACTTGCGATCCGCCACAGCCAAACGACCTTCATCTGGATGAAGGGCATATTAGTCGTGGTCCAAAACAAAACTGTGCCTATCCCGACATCCCCACGTCAGCGTTCCGCCGTCTGCGTCTACGCCTCGCGCAACGGGGTACAGGTTGCAGAAACTCAACACGTCGGCACACCGATCTGTCACAATTTTGTGGCGTTCGGTCAGACTTCTACCTGCCAGGTGTTGTGGCTCACACTGACATCCACAGGGAATCCATGCACAATACACTTTTGGGATGTGCACAAGCGTGAGCGATGATGCTCGCCAAGTTGCAACCACCACAAACTCCCATTCTAGGCTTCCAAAGGCCGCGTGCATCCTAGCAAATCACTAAAGCCCAGGTGCACATTACCTGTGCCACCTTGAGGCAGTACACCATTAAAACAGCACTCCGAAGTGTGCATGGTTGCCAAACCCCTTCACAGCAGAACACAACCATGACAGGGGGACTCGCAAACAGACAACACAACTGAAAGCGCAGGGCGACACAAAAACACGTCCACGTTCACAGATGCCAGCCCCACTGCTGAAGAGGAAAGGCCGCGTCAGCTCACCTTGTCAGCCTGGTCTACCGATGCGCCCTTCTCCAGCAGCAGCGCCACGGTGCTCGTGTGGCCACCGGTTGCAGCCTGAATGAGGGCCGTCCAGCCATTCTATTCATCACACACAACGACGAGCACGTCAAAGGCTCTCGGGACCCAAACCAATAGACCAACACCAGTTTGGGTCGATGTGCCTTTCAGCAAGTTTCAACAGGTGCGTTCATAGAGTGCAGTATGTTGTAGCACGGTAGCATCATGTGAATTGTGCAGCGGACATCACCGCCATCGTTCAAACTAACAAATATTTGGGCCTAGAACAGTGCCGAAGAAAACTTTCGCCTGGGCCATGCGGCAAGAAAAAACACCATGTAGAGCACAAAAATGAGCAAGCCAGAATGGGAACTCCTGGTACAGTGAAAAACGCTCAATGCTTGCTTGGCAGCCCTTTCTTCGCAATGGCATTGCTCCCGTCAAACAGTCAAGCTGTCTCAGCTGCATGCTGCACAACATAAAAGTTGCATTGGCCAAAATGGCCTGAAGGATCACACGGTCTTTGTGGTTGCGTGCCTGACCATGATGGTCATTTTCGTGCTCTGCACTTGTCAGACAACCAGTGGATGAGTCCTCATGCTGCTTGGGGCAGCTCAAAGTGCAGGACAAAATACAAGGACGGGATCCTCTACTGTCAATATCACTGCCCACAACATGCAAGGGGCATTGCTTGCATGTCCTGTTGACAACGGTCATCCCTGGAAGCACCAACCCCTGCTGCTGCAGCGCGTGGATCAGGGATAGAGGGTGACAAACATGGGAACACAGGTCAAGTTCTCGCAAAAGGAGTTTGTCCTTCCTTCATGAGACTGTAACAGTGTTGATGTCATTCAAATGCAGGGCTACTCAGCAACTTCTATACTTTTCAGCGTCCACATTCTACACTTGCGATCCGCCACAGCCAAACGACCTTCATCTGGATGAAGGGCATATTAGTCGTGGTCCAAAACAAAACTGTGCCTATCCCGACATCCCCACGTCAGCGTTCCGCCGACTGCGTCTACGCCTCGCGCAACGGGGTACAGGTTGCAGAAACTCAACACGTCGGCACACCGATCTGTCACAATTTTGTGGCGTTCGGTCAGACTTCTACCTGCCAGGTGTTGTGGCTCACACTGACATCCACAGGGAATCCATGCACAATACACTTTTGGGATGTGCACAAGCGTGAGCGATGATGCTCGCCAAGTTGCAACCACCACAAACTCCCATTCTAGGCTTCCAAAGGCCGCGTGCATCCTAGCAAATCACTAAAGCCCAGGTGCACATTACCTGTGCCACCTTGAGGCAGTACACCATCAAAACAGCACTCCGAAGTGTGCATGGTTGCCAAACCCCTTCACAGCAGAACACCACCATGACAGGGGGACTCGCAAACAGACAACACAATTGAAAGCGCAGGGCGACAAAAAAACACGTCCACGTTGACAGATGCCAGCCCCACTGCTGAAGAGGAAAGGCCGCGTCAGCTCACCTTATTAGCCTGGTCTACCGATGCGCCCTTTTCCAGCAGCAGCGCCACGGTGCTCGTGTGGCCGCCGCTTGCAGCCCAAATGAGGGCCGTCCAGCCAGACTATGCATCACACACAACGACGAGCACGTCAAAGGCTCTCGGGACCCAAACCAATAGACCAACACCAGCTTGGGTCGATGTGCCTTTCAGCGAGTTTCAACAGGTGCGTTCATAGAGTGCAGTACGTTGTAGCATGGTAGCATCATGTGAATTGTGCAGCGGACATCACCGCCATCGTTCAAACTAACAAATATTTGGGCCTAGAACAGTGCCGAAGAAAACTTTCGCCTGGGCCATGCGGCAAGAAAAAACACCATGTAGAGCACAAAAAAGAGCAAGCCAGAATGGGAACTCCTGGTACAGTGAAAAACGCTCAGTGCTTGCTTGGCAGCCCTTTCTTCGCAATGGCATTGCTCACGTCAAACAGTCAATCTGTCTCAGCTGCATGCTGCACAACATAAAAGTTGCATTGGCCAAAATGGCCTGAAGGATCACACGGTCTTTGTGGTTGCGTGCCTGACCATGATGGTCATTTTCGTGCTCTGCACTTGTCAGACAACCAGTGGATGAGTCCTCATGCTGCTTGGGGCAGCTCAAAGTGCAGGACAAAATACAAGGACGGGATCCTCTACTGTCAATATCACTGCCCACAACATGCAAGGGGCATTGCTTGCATGTCCTGTTGATAACAGTCATCCCTGGAAGCACCAACCCCTGCTGCTGCAGTGCATGGATCAGGGATAGAGGGTGACAAACATAGGAAAAAGACAGGTAAAATTCTCGCGGAAGGATTTTGTCCTTCCTGCATGAGACTGTAACAGTGTTGATGCCATTTGATGGCACACTCTGAAGTGTGGTTGCTGCACTTTGCCTTTTCGTTTTGGACTTTTTTTCTTCTGGCATCCCCTCCATTCACAGTTCTGGCTGTTGTGACAGGACATGCATCCATCGCAGCATCTCTCTTAACTGAATGGTGGCAGCGAATATGGCTTGCCACTCCTATGGTGTCTCTGCAGGAGCAGCACACTTTGATTTTCTCGCTTATAACAGAGCAACAAATGCACAACAGCTCTCGCATACAACCAACTGTATCCAATCTCAGGCAAAGGCAAGATTGCAACAACCATAGAGCCAATTTCATGCTGGAACTCATCGCTCCATCAGACAGATGACGACATTTTACTCAGGCTTGATGTCACTGTAAAACCATGCTCATTGGCTGCCCCAAGACCAACCTTTTTGTCTCGAAAGTCCACCTGTGTCTCTTTCAAATGCCACTCGACCATCTTGTCCAAGCCATTGCTTGCGCACCAATGAAGAGGTGTGCAATCATCCTGCTCCACACACACACAACGCTTTCACCGTGAATCACATTTCCAAGGAAAACTTGTCCTTTTACAATTCAGTACTGCCAAGCAACGATGCAGCAAACGATGCAGCAAATGCCCTGCAATTGTGACGCACCCAGTCCCAGATCATGAGCTCACACAGCTTCGTTGCCTCCAGCTCTAATGATGTTCCGAGGTCTTCAAGCATCCGATTGAAGGCCTCAGGAATCTTGCAACCCACTGGAAGGCCCAAAACCTCAAGACATTCCAAATCCTCCACAAACAATGGGAAGGCCATGTGGCCATTCCCTTGGAGCCTCAGAACCCTCAACTCCAACCATGCCCCCCCAATGGTGTCAGGAATGTCCACCAATCGCGGGCATTGTTGTACATCAAACTCTTGCAAGTTGGAAAGGTCTGCCATACTGCTGGGCAGTTCCGTGAGGCTGTCACAGTTGTGCAAGATCAACACTTCTAACTGACTCAACTGACCAATGCTGGCTGGCAAGCTTGTGAGCTGCCAGCAGCCACCCAGATTCAGCGCAGTCAAGCTTGCCAAATCTCCAAAATTTGGAGGCAAGTGCTTGAGGCCAGTGCACCTACTCAAGTCCAACATGGTCAAGTTGCGCCATGCTTCCATATCGGGATGGTAGGAATGCGCAATACCACACTGGGGCATCAGTAGCTTGGTCAGCATCGACAGATGTCCCAGGGATGCGGGAATGTCATGAATGCTTCTGCAGCCCCTCATGGACAACACTCTCAACTGCACCAGTTCACCCACTTCAGCTGGAAGACATGCCAACTTTTCGCAGTAATCCACCCTGAGTAGCTGGGCAGATTGCAAACAAGATATTTGTGAAGGCAGTTTGACGATGCCCGAGGACGTCAGGTCAATTGCCACCAATTGGCTCGTCAAGAGTGTTGGTGGTAGCTCTGATATCCCTGCATCCTTCAACACAAGGGCCTTCAACTCTTGCATCTGCAGATTCTGCAAAGCGCACAACTGGTCTGCTCCAATTATTTTACACGCAGAAAACCTCTTTGCGGCCAGTGTTTGATCTTTGCAACTGCTGTGTTTCAAATGAGATGAAACCAACCTCTGTCGTACTTGCATTGTTTCGCCGGCAATAGCACGGAGAGCACAATCACGGACCACATCATGCAAGTAATAGTGCACCCCACCATCCCTGGGTTGAAATTCCAAAACTTCCGAGCTGTCTTATCCTCCTTGCTTGATCAGCGCTCGGTCTTCAAGTTCCCTCAACACCTTTCGCACTGTGCCCTCATCATCACACGTTCCTATGCACTTCTGCAGTTCTGCCTCGTCGCACTCACTAGCACGGTAGTCTTCAGGCAATGTCGCCAAGTCCAGCAACACACTCTGATGCACGGGGTCCAGCCTGTTGAAACTTACACCAAACACACGATCGACCACAGCTGTTTGGAACCATGAGCTCGTTGTAAGGGCATCCACGGCGTTCTTCCACATGTCCTTCTCCTCACGGCCCCCTGTGGCTCTTATGCTGTTCGCCACCTTTCCCATGATTTCCAGAGCAAGTGGCAAACCCCCACATTTTTCAACAATGGCCTTGATATGCTTTTCTTGCCACCTCTTTGGCTTGTCTTCACCAAAGGCGTGCTTGCGGAACAATTCATGCGACTCGTTTTCGTCCAAGCATGTGACATCATGGCGCCTTGCGCGCACAACTTCAGCAACTTTGTCATTCCGTGAAGTGATCAACACATGGCCACTTGCTGATGCGACATCGAGGTGCATCATGTCCATCCCTTCCCACAAGTCGTCCAACACAAGAAGATATGTCTTGCCCTGCAATTTTGCTCGCAACTGCAACTTGCCATCTTCAACACTGCAAAACTCTGCTTTTTCTCCCACGAGGACATCCCATATTCTCTTGTGGCATTTCGTGATATCAGGTTCCTGTGAAACCGTGACGAACGCCAAGCCAAGGCAACCTGTTTTCTCATTTTTCGCAAACTTGGTTTTTATCCGCTCATCATGCATGATCGACTGCGCAAGTGTGGTCTTGCCTATGCCCCCCATGCCTATGAGGGCCACGTAGGTATTCTCGTCGCCTAGCAAAATCTCTGTGATGAGGGATACCTGCAAATCCTGCCCGACTGCATCCGGTCTGCAAGGTGTGTATGGAGACGGATGGCTGCCCTCCTTGCGAATTATGGACACTGCCCTTGACACCACTCTTGGCAACACTGATCACAAAACAAGCACTGCCGTCATCAACAATCCATTCAGAAAACGAGTTGAGCAACAGAGCACATGGCAACATCGATGCAACAACATCATAACAATATGCGTGTACACTAAATACACACACACTGTGCACATGCACAATCAACAATTCGTTCACAAAAGAATTCAGCAATGGGCCACATGCCAACATGGGTGCAGCGGAATCATAAAGAGCTGCAAAATTCAATGTGAACCCTTTTCAGTTCAACAGTACCACCCAACGGGAGCCCAACAATTAAACCGGCGGTATTAACAAAGCTTGCCGGCCGCCCCTGCTGCAGCCAGCCTTACGTACTGCTCACAGGTGTACTGCTCACAGGCAACCCATGGTAAAATAAACAGCAACAGTAACCGTGTAACGGTACAACAGTAACAGGTAAAATAACATTAAAATAACTCCTCTCCATGTCATCACATCCGCAGTCCGCAATATTAAAAATATTTGAAATGTTGAAATATTAAACCCTTCCGCATCAGAAAATTTCACCTTTATGCTTTTTGCTCCGCATTTTGTTTTTCAGAGCGTTATTTCTATGTTTTTTACGTTGCTCCGCACAGAAAGGCCAAGATCTGCGTTACCACTTATATTGTTTTCTCCACAAGAAAGGACCAAGCGTTACGCTACTGTGCGGAAGGGTTTAATATTTTACAGTACTGCGCAAACCTCTATGGCATCGCGCAGCGCACCAACAGGCCCACTGCCACGTTGTCGATCAAATTGCCCCTTTTGCCCCAAGGCCCACAAGGCTCACGACGCCGCCCGCGCCCTCCTTGGAGGGAAAGTATGCTTTCGACGCGGGCGATTGGCGTCTCTTGCTGTTGGCTGGCCGCGAGGATTTGACGCGTCGGCAAGGAAGCGGGCGTCAGGGCGCGAGCCAAGCGGCCACAGGATGTACGGAGCCGTGAAAGGCCCCGTGAAAGACACACCTCCAATGCCGGCCCCAAGGCCCCAGGCCACAACGCGGGCCTCCTGGAACCACCTGGTGCGGCGCGGTGCGGCCCATTGGACAAGGAGCAAAACAACACGATCGACCCAGCCCACCTCCCCACACACCCCGCCTCGCCACCACCCAACCTTGGACACTTTCAGCGGCAAGGATCGCTGCGTTGCGAGGCGACGCGCAAGACCCCGCAAGAGGGGGGCCATGTCGATGGCCCACAAAGGCATGCACGGCCATGCGGCCACGCTTGAGAGAAAGCAAAATAAAACAAAGCAAAAGCGGGACAAGGGCCCACCGAAGCGGCGATCGAGTCGGCGGAGCGTGTGGACCGAGCGTGGATTGCCTTGCTGCGAACGCGGTTGGGCCTGACACCGGCGTCAATATTGGCGCTATTAATGTTCTGCTGCTCCTAGGGCCACTGCAATAGTGCCCAGCCTAAGCTGCAGCGCAGGGCCGAGCTGCCCGCCCAGGGCAACGACGCAGCGGGGCCGGGCGTCCCCGTGTTGCCTCTAGATCAGGCCTCCGTTTGGTGACTAGGCTGCCTGGGGCTATCAATTAGGGCGGCAGCGGGCAGCATCAGCGGGTGCAAGGGAGGCTCTAGAGGTGCACCTGCTGAGGGCGCCAATAGCTGCGGCCGTGGGCACCGCAAGCGGGCGCGTATGATCCCCGCCATCTGCGTGTGCCGCTGCATGCGCCCAAGGGTGTTGGCGTGAGGGGGTGCAGCATAGCAGAGAGTGGCATGGCGCGGCGTGCAAGTCGCCTACCTCAATCAAGCCAAACACTTGCGGGCCGTGCATGACAGTGAAAACACATTTGGCACGGCCCTTCAGAAACCGCCACGGCCTGTGCGAGGCAGGCCACTGAACGAGCACCCACTTAAAGGACAAAGTGCGGTGGCATGCTCGCCCGGTTCAAAAGCTACTGGAAGAGCGTCCGCTAGAGGCTGCGGTGTGGCGGCGAGCTGGCCTGCCCTCCCGCCTCGTGGCCAACGTGATGAACTGGCGGGGCCAGCCCTCTCAAGGGTTGGCTGTCAACGACGATCGCCGTGGATCGGGCCTCCGTTTGGCGACTAGGCGCGAGTGCTCATAGCAGCCGATCCCTATTGGCGGCCGCTGCCCTGGCCCGGTGCCCTTGTTGTCCCAATCCCCTTTCCGCCCAACGCCGCCGCTCTGGCCAGGACCCTGCGCTTTCTTGCTGCATTGGCGGAGGTAGCGATGAAACCATGCTTCGCGCCCGCCTCCCCCCCTCTCTTCCCTTGTCCCTGCCCCACCAATTTCAACCACTTTATTGTGGCCAAACGCCAGTGAGCATTCGCCCGTGCAGTGCTGTGGTGTTTGCCTGCCATCGCGCACGCCACTCGGCTGCCAAACGACCTGGCCTCGAGCAGCATGAGTAGCCGCCCACGAAGCGCCACACCTAGGTCTGTCGAGAGCACCAATCGATGGGGCCGTGGTGCCACAAGTGGGCACGTGTGAGCCACCACGCCCACACTTTGGGGCCGCGTTCACCACAACTTTGTGCCGAGCATACTGGCGATGACCACACCGGCCTGACCACCGAGATCGCGTGCTATGTTCGGCGATCAGCCTGCGGTCAATCGAAGGGCAGCCAAGCGCCGGCAGCCTACGCCTGGGCTGCCCCGCCTCGTGCCTCGCCCACGGGCCCCCCACCGCGAACAGTTCCCTGCCAGAGCCCTTCAAGGCGCGCGTTCTTGGGTGCTCGCTCGTGTCCCGGAACGGATCAGTACGAGATGACAGCAGTGGCCAAAAAATGACCATCAAAGCACTAACGACAATGACGAACGGAAACAAAACCTGTCCAAAGAATCAATGGGAAAACGCAATTTGTTCTCCCCCATGGCATCTCCCCCATGGCGGATGAAAAGCCAACGCCGTGACGCCGCGACGCCAGGTTAATCGGAGGACGTCATGTGCGCGGCGCGTGCGGTGGTCCGAGCTTGTATAATTGACTAATGAGTATAAAAAAGCTCTCCTACAGCTACAGCAATTTTGCAAAACGGGCACGACAATGGCAATCATAGATGGGCACAAATGAGCTTCAACACACTTCGCTAGCGAACAAGGTATGGTATGAACCAGGTTTATGCTATCCATTGTCAGCATGGACTTGATGATTGTCACATCATAAGCACCACAGACTCATGGTGCAGCGTGAGTTCCCTATCCACGCAACAAATGGCCAACAGAGAAGGGATTGCCGGCAACAACAAAACTGGGGAAGGGGGCCCACCATGGGGGCTACAACAAGTCGTTTGGGGAAACAACCCAATTCAACAACAATATGTGCCGTGTCCAGTTTAAGTACCCAATGGCACAAGTCAATTGCATGACATAAAGGCCAGCCAAGGCAGGGCGATTGCAACTTGTCATTTTCATGTACGTAGATGATTGGCGAAAAAAAGCAAGTAGTTGCAAATAGTGCTCGCATCTGCTCAAAACATTGGAGGCATTCACAATTTCTATTATGCAATGGTTTCTCTTGTCTCCAGTAGCTCACATGTGTTTGCCAACTCGTGGACCGCCTTGTTCGTGTCGTGTTGCTCATAAGTTGACAGGCGCTGCTCGCACTCTGAAGCCAAGTCCAGAACTGCAGACGGCCCTGGCCTCCCCTTAAACACGCCGTGCACCACCATCTGCACGGTTGACTGGTACTCAAAACTCTCAAGTTGTCGGGCGCCCTCTTCTATCACACCCAGCAGCTCTGACAGCTCCTCAAACCGACTCTCAGCCTGCCCCTGCACAACCCGCTGCAGCGTCTCCAAAGTGCGCTCCGCGATTCGGGCCAGCCTGGTTTGCGCCGGCTGGAGGCTGTCCGAATCCGACTTGACTCTTCCTGCCACCTCCAGGGCGAAGCCCAGCACAGAAAGGGCCGGACCGACGACGGGCAAGGGGCCCAGTGTGTCCTTCACAATTCCTGCAGCGTTGTCCAGCACGCTCACGACCGACTGGGCCGTGGCCAGCTGATGCGCGCGAAGGGGCCAACCCGTCGGCTCTCGCTCCTGCAAATCTCCGAGTCCCTTGCTAGCGACACTCTGGCCCTTGAGCAGATCGATCCACGGCTGCACTCGCCATCGCAGCGCGGCCACCCACTGGGCCGCAATTTCTGCAGTCTCCGCTCTAAACTGCTGCCTGACATCCCCAAGCTTCACCGCCCACTCGCGCTCCCCCTCCTTGTAGATCACTTCCGTGTGGCCCCGCACCAGCGCCATGCTGTGCCCCTTGCCCACCCAGGCCTTGGTGTCCTCGGGCAGGCCTGCCTCGCCCTTAGCGCTGATCCACCTGAGATCCATTCTAGCCAGCAGGCGCTTGCGCTTCCATCGATTCGACCCCGGCGACAAGACCTCCACGCAGCCGGCATCAGGGGCCATCAGCAATCGTCGCGCATCCTGTGCAGTCTGTTCATCCGCGTCCTCGCCGGCGGTAGCCATCGCCCAAGGCGACCCTGCGGACGGCGCCGGGAAGATCTTATCGAACAGGTTGGGTTTCAAACCTCAGGGCCAATCGCCCCGGGTACAAGCATACACCACCCCGTACATATGGCGCACACCTCCGGGCTTGTATATAGTGCGTACAGGGAGGGCATCTCCGCTCAGACCCAGGGCGCCGTTCCAAGCGGGGCCTCGTCGCAACTCGAGGAGGTGTTGGGGCAGGAGCGAACGCAGGGACGGGCGAAGGGGGGTTGCTCCCTGACCCCTCTGCTGCGAACGAGTTGACCGTCAACAGAGGCGGGGCGGCCGAACGCAGCACAATGAGGCCCCAAGAACACGTTGAGCATCACACTGGGTGGAGGGACCGAACACAGCACCGCAGGCCTCCACCCACCCATTTTCCAGCAGGCGAGGGGTGAAATTCGATGCAAGGGCAACGCCGCGTGACGAGGTGTGAGAACGCCGGGCGGCTCATCTTGCAAACAGCGGTATCGCCGATGCGAACAGTGGGCTGCAGTCAGATAGGCGAGCGAAATCCCCGATCCGGCACTTCCGGAAGGGCGTTGCGGTTGCGACAAAACGGCCTCGACAACGGGGGCGCCCCTTCGGACAGCGCGGTTAGGAGAGCCGGCCCGCAACGTTGGGGCCATTTTCCCATTTTCTGCACGCCAACAGAATCAGGTCGAGCTGCAATTGCCGCCGCGCACCCACAGCCGCCCGCGCGTCTCCCAGGCGCCCCAGATGGGCTCACGGCCTGGCGTTAATACCCTGAAGGTCACTCACCGGCCTTCCGCTACCGGTGGCTTCAAGGAGGCAGCTCAGGCGAGTCCACGTCCTGCTGGGGGACCTTGAGGCCGCGTGCTGACGCCCTCGCCTGGAAGGCGCGGCGGTTGCACCGCAAACGCACAAACCCTCGCCGCTGCCACAGCAGTTTCAATGACGCGTGGGGGCGCTCGTCGTTCAAGGCAGGCTGCCGGGATTGCCCGGCTGCTGGGTGGCCCGATGGAATCAGAGCGCGGTGATTGTGAGGCTGTCAAGCCCTATGTGTCGATCCAGCGGGCCCCGGCGGTGTTGCAACCGGACGGCAATCGTGAATTCGCGGACGCTGCTGCGCAGCAGAACCCGACAAGGCGGCACATCATCCGGCCGTGCCTTGATGGGGCGTGAAAGTGGTCCTTCTGCCTATTTTGTGGTTGTCGAATCTTGTTTCGGAAGCCCTACACCACAAACACTGACCCATCGACACGCGCTGGCCTTGTCAGCAGAAGCAGAAGGGATCCTCTCGGAAACGATGCGGGGACTGCTGTTTTCCCCTTGATGATGTGCCGCGATGCCAGATGATGTGCTGCGCCATTTGATGGGCGGCGATGCACTGTGACTTTGCTGGATGATGCTGCGGCGTCTGGAGCTGGGAGATTAGCTTGGGGCGCTCGGATCCTTGGGGGCCGGCCTCCCGGCGTGACGCACGCACTCTTTGCACAATCCGGGTGTTGTGTGCCAGGAACAAGAGTTATTGTGTGCCAGGAACAAGAGTTCCGCGAAAAAGGAGGGCAGAAGTCCGTTTTGTGGATTGACGACAGCTTTTCAGGGTGGCAAAGCGATGCGGAAGGAGCGTGTGGGAGTGTAGGCAAGTGCATTGACAGCCTTGGGAAAATGCTGTTCATCGAAGCGCCTGACGGCAACCAATCCTGTTTTGAATTGTTTACCCATCAGCACTTTGCAACCCATTGTATATTCAAAGGGTTCCATTCCTAAGCAACTGATTGTTGGTCAAAGCGTTGCCCAATTGTGATCCTCCATTCGCATCACGTCTACAGGCAGGCTTGGTTTTTACCTTTACATTTGCGTTTTTACTTCTACGTTTTTACGTGTAAAAACGTAAACTTGCAAAAGGGCCTTTTTTATGGCTATTATTACGTTTTTACGGCTCCCTGGGGCACCCAGGTTACACGATGAAAGTTGCGTACAATGACCAATTCTCCACCATCGCCAGCACCAGCAACGCAATGCCCACCTCTTCCTTGGCAAGGGCGATGATGGTGCTTAACAAAAACTCGTTTTCTGCCCCTTCCAGGGCGTCTGGCTGCCATTCTCCGGACTCAGTAATTCTGTATGTACTGTCCTTATGTACACCGGGCAGTTTTTACGTTGTATTTACGTATTTTTACGCATTTTTACGCGTAGAAACGTAAGAGATATTTTTACGGGTAAAAATGTAAATACTTCCTCCGTCCGGAATTAATTGTCCTCTGTGACTTTGGTGCCTTACTTCTCTATCATAGACACTTCATTTCTCATTCAAATTTTTTGAAAAAGTGCGCCTATGTTTTAAGAATATGCAGTCGAAATTTCAAGTCAATCCGTGGAGTATTGCGGATTCGGCAGTACTTTGTGGCAAGGGCCATCTAGCCAGAAACCCACAAGTTTTTCAACATTCCTGTTGTAATGGCCATTTTCGCTATTTTGAGGAGCAAGCATTTCCAGCAGCGCTACAGAGCCGCCCGGGCAAAACTATCCATGCCGTTTGGACAGAAGATCATGGAGGTGCTGGCAAAGGAAAAGGGCAACAGAAAATGTGTCTTGAAAGTCCTGATCGTGGAAGTCACCGTGTCTTGCGGCCGCAATTCAAGTTCGATTGGCCAAATCAGAGATGCCCATCAAGTCCAAATTTCTGAACCACGAGTTTTGGACCTCCAACTCCACTATGAGGGATACTACAAGAGGCCTCCCAGATTCCTCGCAGACCTTTAGGAAGGTGGTGGCCATCACCCCATTCAGCAGCAGACAATTAGGGGGCAATTATGGGGCAATTAGGCAGCGACCCTCCCGGATAGGAATAGTGAATCGACAAGTTTTTGGCACTTGAAGGGCTTGAGCTCGAGAAGACTAGCTAGCTATAGATAGATAAAATTATGTCTCTCAAAGGGAAACGCACTTTATCGGCTACGACATATTGTGGATTGCATGCAAGAATTGGCAGATCATGGCAGTTTGTGGGGTGTGAGCCAGGCTGCTCACAAAAACAACGATTCAAGCCTCAATCGAGGCTGATTGTCCAAACAAGTCTACCGCATAACCTTGGAACAATAGCTCGCACATAGCCCAAGCTTGAATGAACACCCTGTGCCCTAGCCTTGTCTGCTTGCTTTACGTATGCACACCAAAGGTCGACGATGGCTGAGATTTCGAAAATCGTCAAAACTGCGATAATAGCCTTCCACGATGGGGATCCAGACACGCTCGCGCGTGTTTGGCAAGTGCTATTCTACACAAGGGACACCGCCCTTCACTGCACAGATGACAACAATTTATCTTCACCGCACCAAGGACGGGAGTGACCCAGAAACGTGCGGTTCTCTAGCAGATGCGGAATCTGCACGCACACTTTTTGGACGATTTTCGGTCAATTTTGGGTGCCATCCAGAGGAGGTGGGACTAATTATTTTTCTTGAAAATTGGTGGCTAAGGGTTTCGCGACCCAATCTTTCCGATTTTGATATTTTTTGGTAAATTTAAGGTGTTCTTTGTAACGAATTTCGTCTCTCAAATAGAGGACGATTAATTCTGGACGGAGGAAGTACGATCAGCTTTTACGACGTAAACACCAAGCCTGTCTACAGGGACGTGGTTGCCATGTTGAGCAGTGCCCGGGCGTCCTTGCTCATAGCGTCTAGCAGTGGGTTGAAGCGTCGGTAATGGGCAGAGTCCACCGGACTACCGGACATTGGCGGGAGCAGCATGGAAACTCGTTACTCGGAATTCCTACGAGGAGCGTCGCTTTCCTGTATTACTTCCCGTGGACTAGGGGCCCAGTACAATTTGTGCTGCTTTAAAGCAACCGAGGCAAATTTGCCACTTTAGGGGTCAATATCTTGCGTTGGAGCTGTCCAGCCGTCCCGTGCGCAGCAGGCAACGGCAACACATCAATGGGCCGTCGGGATTCAAAACACTTGAGGGCAACCAGTGCGGGTCGATTTGCAGTCCCAGTACATTTGTGACACGCAATGTACACCATGCGTGTACAGCACAACACCAGTCACAGGTGTCCGACACAGCAACTAGACGACACGCATGAGGTTGGGGCGCAACACACGCAGTGCAATTACATGTATTAAACTAAGTTATAAATTTAATAATTAAATGTACTGAAATAAAAAAAATGCACGCCGTGCGCATAGATGCAAGCTGGGCTAAACAGGCAGTGCCGTCTCACCACGCCACCCTTTTCTACCGATGCGCCCTTTTCCCAACAGCAGCGCCACGGTGCTCGCCTGAGCATGGCAGGACGGCTGGACGGCCCTCATGCTGGCCGTGCAGGATCGCCACTTGAATGTTTGGTCGCAGACTTTCAGCACAGTTTCGTCACAAGGTTTCGTGTTAACCGCGCATCGCGCCAAAATGCAGACATTGGCGTCAGATTCTTCCAGTACCGCAGTGGAAGAAGATTGGAGCTGATTTTTGTGGATTATAGTCACGTAAAGGAACACACGTCCAAGAGTGTGTAAAATTGGGAATGCTCCAAATCAGAAGCCGAACCCGGAACAAATGTTTTGGTGCTGCTTCACGTGCCGTTTCTCACCAACACGCAACAGGGGACAGGCGAACTTCTCGTTTGCTTCATACCCACTGGCTGCAACGGGGGTTCATTGCTCCTTGCAGAATCCTTTTTGCAAATTCAAACATCTGCAATCACAAGATATTTTGCTTGTATTGCTATCTGTGACAATCAAGGCTCCCCCGCGTAATGTATGGCAAGGAAACGGCTTTTTGACATTGAGATATCTCGACTACATAAATGCAGTTTGTTGGTATTAATGTGGAAGATTTACCGATTCAAGCATCCCAAAGTACATAAAACTCAATATTATGTCCCCGTTGTGATGGAGAATTAACGATAAAGTAATCGGCTTCCCAAACTAAGCGACGGCTATAAATAACACATAAATTAGGCTTAACATAGTAGAAACAGCATCAGGCTCGTGAATGCCAGATTGGTAGCCTTGTGAACGACCCAAAGACTTTGTGCAGTCGGAGAAGTCGGAGGCGCCTTCATAAGAACACGGCCTCGCATACTCTCATTACTTTTCTTAAACTTTGTCGCCTTGCTTGTGGAAAGGACCCTGCCGTCCTTTTCGTGTGACGGTCGTGGCAACTGCTTTGCGCTGATCTGGGAGTGTGACGACGTACCGTAATTTTAAGACCCAAGGTTTTAAAAATGGTCATTTTGTCGAGCACTGTTGGTTACTCCTACACTTTAACGACAGGTGAAATCGATATCAACACAATTATTCTCAGTGTGGTGTGGGCCTTCAATTTTTTGTACACTCGCAATCGATGAACAGCAATTATTATTTTGTCCGGCATGGTTGAAAATGATGGGAAAATCAGTGGAACTGAACCGTTTTAGATATGTCAGTAGTGCAATCTAACATGTTGTTGCTGGCACTGCGGTGATTCCTTCTTGTTAGATAGCCACACAATGACCACCGTTTCAATAAAATCGACATGAGCTATGAATATATGTCCAAAACATCGACTATCAATTGCAAACAACTCAAGACTTGCTCCAAAACATCCCTCATGCATTTTTTTCAATTACTGGCAACTGACCGCTAAGCTACATCATTCGATTGCCGATTTGTAGCCCGATGATTGCAACCAGTGATGTTACTGAGACTATGCCCTGGGGGATACATCATCAACAACGTATTTCAATGGCTGTCGCTCTTTGTTGATGTTTCGACTGCAACTTTCCAGTTTACATCACTGGAGGTCGGTGGCTAAACACGGAAGTGCTGTGAAACGCAATAAGAAAAGTGAGAGCAGAATTGGGAGCCGGATTCAAGTTCTGAGGGGCTGACACCAGGAAGACCACAGTTGTTAGCTGGTCATGTGCTGGTTGAATGGTGCAGTCTTCGATCTGGTCGAGTTGCGGGAGGACGACTGTCCAATGCTCAGCTTCAATTACTAATTTCGGTGATTGTGAGTTGGTTTGGTGAATTATTCGCGGGGGTTGATGTTGTAGGCTGGTGCTGTGGGATTGCAAACGTGTTATGCACGAGCAAAATGTGAGTTGAGTCTGCCCTTCTGAGTGTGAGTTCTGGTGGGCGGAAAAGAGGCGCACTCTGGCATTCAAACAAAGCCCGAGGCTAGATCTAGGCTTCTCTTGGTTTGTCTGTAAGGCAAGTTGAGTCTTAGCTGTTTGTCAGGCCACGCTCAGTATGTGCGTTTGGGCACTGCATGCGCCAAGCTTGCCACGGAGGTGGAATCAGTGCGTTTGAGCTGTGCTTTGAAGGTGCGACTGATGGCGTCTGTCTGTGCTGCGTTGTGACCCATCGCTGTGCAAAATAAGTTGCCGTGGATTGCCAACCGGATATGGACTTGCCGTGGATTGCCACAGGATGGAGAAGGAACTTTGACAATCCTTGAGAAAGGCCCCATATTGCGTCCATGGAAAACTTCAGGACAGCTCCAATTGGTCGCCATCGCTATAAGAATCCCACTTTTTAACACTCTGCAATTGCTGCAGCTCTAGATGTTGTATTCCACACACATATCTTCAATGCTGTGTCAGGCAATTAGGAAAGAGTTTTTGAGTCATCTTGGCATCGACATAAGCTCGTGGCCGGCGCTGGGATGTGAGGTGGCAGCCTTGTTAAGCATCGCGGCTGCCTGAAAGAAGGTTCGGGGGCGGGCACTGCTGAGGCGCAGAGCCGGGGAGGGAGCTGGGTCTGCGGGCGAGGACGTGCGCTGGGGCGATTGGAGCCGATGGTGGGTGGCTGGTCAGCATCGCAACTGAGGGTGGCGCGGTTGCCAACGTCCGTGGTAATCAGCGCTGGGGATCGTTGCGATCGGCCAGGCTTGGCTTTGCAGCACAAACCAGAGTCGCAAGTCCCCAGCTGGGTGTCATTCACACCATCCTGTGAGCAAGTTCAATCTCTAAAGAATGGGGTTGAGTTCAAAACAAGGTGACTAGCGGTCTTTTGGCTTCTCATAAAATTGGAGCCTGCTGCTGACCGACAAGGGCCCACCAACCTACCCATCACAGTGCGAGCCATGGCTCTCCTTGAAGTTGAATTACAGGGTTCCCTGTGCAAATGCGCTTTGTCCATGAGAAGGTCTAAATTGTGAGGACGGACGTGCTGGACCGGGAAGATTGGAGCCAATGGTGGGTGGCTGGTTAGCAGTTTCCAACGATCAGCGCTGCGGACTACTGTGGTCCACCAAGCTTGGCCTTGCCTTTGCAGCGCAAACCAGAGTGCTGAGTCCCCAGCAGTGTGTCCTTCATACCATCTTGTAACGAAAGTCAATCCCTATGGGAAGGAGGTTCTGCAAAACAACAAGATGACTAGCGGTCCTTCGGCTCCTTATAGTTTTGGGCCTGCTGCTGACTGTCAACATCTCCACCAAGCCACCCAGCACAGGGCAAGCCATAAATCTCGTTGCAATTAAATTCCCCTGGCCCCAAAGAAAATGCACTTTGCAGATGAGTAGGTCTAAATGGCAAGGACGGATGCACTGCACCAAGGCGATTAGAACCGATGGTGGGTGGCTGGTGGGCGTTGTGATGGAAAACAGCGTGGTTGGCAACGCCTGTGGTGATCAGCGCTACGGATCGCCATGGTCTACCAGGCTTGCTCTTGCCTTTATAGCACAAACCAGAGTGCTATGTCCCCAGAAGCGTGTCCTTCACAACTTACTGTAAGCAAGGTCAATCTCTAAGGAATGGGGTGGTTGGTTGCAAATGAAGGTGACTAGCGGTCTTTTATCTCATCACAAATTTGGAGGCCGCTGGATACCAACAAAGGCCCACCAGCCTACCCATCACAGTGTGAGCCATGGCTCTCCTTGAATTGAATTCCCTTGGCCCCCTATGGAAAGGCACTTGGCGGATGAGTACATATAAATTGCAAAAGGGCACTACCTGTCAGAACAAATTTATCAGCCAATCCTACCTTAAGTGCCCTTGCACATCCAAAGCGATTCAATATATGTCATTGGTGAGAAACTCACTGAGCAGTTGTTAGGCGCATGCCCTGAAATCCCACCAGATAACCTCTGTCAACAGCCCAAATCCGCACATGCCTCTGAGCAACTTTTCAGTTCCACTGTTTGTATTATTTTAAATCTTCCCAATAGCGAAACTATGAACATTTATGGCCGTTCTTTCCAAGGGCCTTCATCCTCAGCTCTGCTTCCTTAGTTGACTTCTTGACAACAGCATCATACACTAGCAGAAAACAGCCTGTTTGCGATGCCAGCTGCGATGCCATTTTGACACAAAATGATGCCATCACAGCCACTTTTATGCCATCACAATCACTGTGATGGCATCAATTTGCGTCAAAATGGCATCGCAGCTGGCATCGCAAACAGGCTGGTTTCTACCAGTGATAGGTGACTCCATCCCTTTGCTGAAATTGTGCAATCTTCTTCTCAAGATGTGAAGCAATTTTCTTTCTGTGAAGCACAGCCGTTTCGAGCCCTTTTTTTGCTCAGGTCTCGATACAGTTCTTGTTTTCTCCAAGTTCCTTCAATGATGCCTCTAGCTTGCCGCCTCCAACATCGGCCCCCACTGTCTACTCTTCCCATGTGTCCTTGATACTGTGAGTTTCCAACCTTCGAAGCTTTGTCACTTTGTAACTGCTACCAATTCGCGGCTCCACTTCTTCGACCTTGAATGTTGTTGCACCACATCATTTTGGCACTGGGAGCTTGGCAGCTTGCAATAGAGAGTCCAACTTGTCATTTATCAGGTTCAAATTCCTCTGGATTTCTGTATTGAACACATTGAATTCTGCACTTTGCTCTTGAAATGCATTCCACAATGGCTTTAGTGAGCTCCAAACTTTCTATAGGTTGGCCGAAAGGCACTTGAAAGCCTCCATGTATATAGACAAACAAGCAGGAGGGATGTCTAGCAAATCCAGAGCAGATGCTGATGGAAGAGGAGCCTCGCCCTGGCCCTAAACATCGGTAAGGCATCCTGAAGTGCCTCAGAAGCATTATGCGCAACCTTTTCAAGGTGGAACAGGACATCGCTGCCGACAATTAAGACATTCTTGGACCCTGGAGGTGGCTCAACGTGGGCGGCAATAATGGGCATGCCTTTCATCACTGTCATGTTGTGGCCCCATTTCCTGTTCCACTCTGGAAGACCTCTAGTGCTTGTTCTTTGGTCATCAACTCCTCACATTCCTTGGCGTACCTCAGCACCAGTTTTCCCCATCACAGGAATGCCTCCTTGTGATGTTGAATGAGCCTTGAGTCGAACATTGGCACTTTTAAGAAGGCAGGTCTTGAAGAAACACAATGCGGAGGAGGCGCAGCGCTGATGCAACATTGCGCGCAGCCTTGCCCCCTGTCATTGGCGCTTTCTGTTGGCGATATACAAGATACTAATTAGCTCTAGCCAAGCACAAACGAAAACCATTCAAAACTTGGAAGATTCATGGAAGAGAAAAAAGGGGTTTACCTCAGCAGTGGCTTCAAACCAGCTGGGTCACCCACTTGTAGAAACACGGTATGTGCAAATGCTTGTATACCCTTATCATCCACATCAAGTGGAGAAATGAACTTTCCAAGGAGGAAACAGCTGGCAGCATTAGGAAACCCAGCCATTTGCGCCCCAGTGGCAGGGGAGTGGCTCTTCACATAATGAGCATTCGCGACCTTCAATGACCACAGACCCAATATATATTTTTATTTTATTTATATTTATTATTTTTATATAATATTATGATATTATTTACATGGGCTTATTATAATGGCCGTGCTTTACATTTATACTGCCGGGCTACGGAGCTTTATAGGGCAAAATCGCGGCTTGGTCAATCGACGCCGCCGTCGCGACGCCAAATGGCCGGGCCGGTGAATCAAGGCCCTCTCTGAAAGTTTCCTTGGATTACGCATCGCTGGCAGAAGCTTTCGCCGTGACTAGTTATGGGGGGCCAGGACACCTCTAGTGCTATGCGCCATGTGCGCGTGGTCCCTTTTTCACATCACAAGCGTGGGAGTTACATGGCCTGTCGGCCTGGGCTTAGGCGTGACTAAAGGGGGGGTGGGGGGGCTGGGACACCTCTGGTGCCATGCGCATGTGCACATGGTCCCTTTTCTGCGTTACGCACGCGGGCGGTACGCAGTTTGCGTAACCCCTATGGTGGGCCTCCCAGGTCCTGCACCAGCGCGTGGCGCACGGGTGGCACGCGTCATGGCTGCCGACCGGCCACTCATGCCCATTCACCCCGGCTTCCTTGACTGGCACCCAGCCCGCCGCATTGCAGCCGATCGCCATCTCATTGTCCATCCCCCCCGGCTTTCTTGACCGGGGCGCGGTGGCCATGAACCAAGCGGCACTTGGGCAAGTGGTCGGCAGTGGCGATTGCCATCGCCCATGGCCATGGCTCGAGTCGCGTCTGGGAGGGCGATGGGCAAGGGATGTAGGGGTTGGGGGGCAACTGATGCGAAAAAAAATCTGTTCAAGGCGATTGACGCAACTGGTCGCCCGATGCAATGTTCAATTCGAGCAAGCTGGGCGGCCACTTTGAGGTGCCTCTTGGCGTAGATTAGAACGAGTGGCGGTTTTAGAGGAGTGGGGCGGGTTGGTTCAAGTTCAAATTTGAAAATTGCGGCTGTGGCGATTGACCCAATGGGTCGATCGCCGTGATCTTCCACTTCAAAGAGGCTTGGCGGCGGCGTTGCAGCGATTTGAGGTGCTTCTTTGGCCACCGATTGGAGGCGAGTGGCGTGGGGGTGGGGGTGGGGTGGGGTGGGGTGGGGGGAGGCAAGTTTGAAAATTCTGTTTGTGGCGATCGACCCGACGAGTCGATTGCCTTTCACTTGAGAAAAGTGTATTGACGTCCTTAGGGCGGGCGCCTTTGAGCGCAGCTTTGGCACTCGCTCTCGTTCGGAAGAAAACTGGTGGTGGGTGCGTGGTCTTGGGAATAGTACGCGAGGCATGCCAGGTTTAAAAGTCTCCTGCAATTTGGCACATGAACTGCAGCAGAAGTGCTGCACCGCTCGAGCGAGCATGGTTGCGCCAGCAATGTGTATTTTATTATTATATATTTTTTGATGTCCTGAATCGGCACTCCCATGAACTAGAGGTGGCCACTCAAAGCTACCATCCGGTCCGTTAAATCCGGTTCGTTAATTTTTATCAGCTGTCCGTTAAATTTCGTTAAAGAAAAAGGGAGAAAAATTCAGAAAAAACGAAAAAAATCTAAAAAAATCGAGAAAAAACCCAAAAAATCACAACAACTGCGGCTAATTGAAAATCTAGTGTGCATAGGTTGAAATAAAATACAAACATACTCTCTAATAGCGAATTCCATAAACTATAAGTATGATTAAAACCCAAAAATCCCCAAAAAATCCCAAAATCCGCTAATTTGTGGTTAATTTTTATCTTTTTTCGTTATTTTCCGTTAATTAACGGAAAATTAACGGAAATTAACATCTATCCGCTATTAGCGGATCCGGGTGGCCACCTCTACCATGAACCTGGCCGCCATTGCTCCAAACTTGTGGTCATCGTGGTTTATTGACACGTCCAAAGTTTCTGCTTCCTTCAGGAGACCTTTCTTCCAGCGATAGATAGCTTTGCAGTCTATTGCCTTTTTGGGTTGTGAGACAATGGGAACAATCTAATCCCACACCTGCAACAAAAGCAATACCATGTGAGAAATGTTCAAGTTCACAGCAATTGCAGTGATGAGCAAACACATTCATATTATTCCTCCTTCTTCCCGGCCAGCTGTAGGAATTGCTCATTATTGATATAGAAACGATGGACGAGGTGCAAGGCCAATGAACCCATTGGAAATTCCTTATAGTCCTGGTGCTGCACAAAGAACTGCCAATCCTCTAACAAATCATCCTGCCACACCATGAACACCATTCTGGTCAACAATCACATCATTTTGTGCTGTGACATATGAATTTGTAGGAACCGCTAGTGGAAGCCCTAGTATTATTTTGCTATGCACCGCCCGTGTCTTGTGCTCCTGTTTTACAATGTGAATAGTGTATATGGCCTGAGCACCCACTGCTGGCAACTTTTTTGGGTATTTCAGAGAACACAATTCAGCAAATTCCTAGCTCACTCCCTCATTTGTGTGGGAAATGGCGAACACTTGGCACAAGCTCTATGCTCTTTTCCTCAGGGCCATCAAAGTGCCCTTCTCCAACCATGTGGTGCTCTCTCTTTTAGCTTCCTTTCCAAATCAAAATCAGCACAAGGCACCCTGTACTAGTGGTCATGACAGCACTTATGGCATATAAATGAAGGAGGTTAGTGATGTGCACAATATCCATAATAATACTGCAACATTGTGCATCCATTTTGGTTGCAAAATTTTGAAGAAATCAAAGCAAGATAGTGCTCAGTAGTTGTGAGAATATGTTTGATGACTTGAAGTGATTATTGTTGCAATGAAAAAATTGGTTGCCGCCCTCCAAGACATATCTGCACAACAATAT